>BRYC01001377.1:0-19604 GCA_030267985.1 Parmales sp. scaly parma
TCCCCCACCTTGCCCTTCCTGAGGCTGAGGCTCAGGCTCGGGTTCGTGGTGCTCTCCTCCCCCGTGCCCGTGCCCGCGTCCTCGTCCTCAATGTCGTCCATGAGGGGGCTCGGCGGCTTGAGAACCCTGTTCTGCTTCTTGTTCAGGCTCCGGACGTTCTCCGGGGAGGGGGTTATCGACGAGGCGGGGGTTGCCTTCGAACGCTTGGAGGAGCGGGGGGCGGTGGTGGCCAACCCGAGGGCGGGGACCGGAGAGAGGGAGGAGGACGAGGACGAGGACGAAGACTGCCGGGACGGGGTTTTGCGCTTGGAGCCGGAGGGGACACGGGCGGGGGTTACTAGGTTTGAAGCAGCGGAGGAGGCGGCGGAGGAACGCCGCGTGGGGGGCATAGGGCCTAAGATGAGGTGAGGGGGGGGGAGGAAGATTAGTGAAGAGGAACAAAAAGGATTTTGGAGGTGTGGGAATTCGAGATTCCTGCAAATTGCCGTTGAGGGATGGCACACTGAATCCGAACGGCGAACTCACCTTCTGTTTTCTATGAAATGCTTGTCTCGTAGGAAACGAAAAAGGATTTTTTTTTTTTTATGAAGACAGAAAAAAAAAATACAAGTTTTTGTTTAATCTGATCAAAACTCAATTGCTTATATATTTCCATCAACCACACCATCACACAACCCCACGTTCATCAATTCCATGTTCAGCCGAGTAGGCCGAATAGGTCGAATCCAAATCGCTCAAAACAAAACAAAAAATAAAAATCCCCATTCCCATCCCCATCCCTCAAAATGTCTCTCCCTTTCCCTCTCCACGTTTGGTTTTCTTGACAAGAGTGACGCATTGACCCCTCCTTGGCCTGGTGCCAACCGGTCCCCCCCCGCCCCTCCGCCGGCCTCCTACAAGTGGCCCAAAAACTCGAACCAGCAGGAGCTCTACGAGCAAACAGTCAAGGAGTACAACGACACCCAAGCCCTCCTGAAGCTGAACCGCTCCAACGAGGACTTGGCCCTTTCCGCCGCCCCCGCCTCCTTCAGCCTCCACTACCCCCACCCGCGGAACATGGCCGTGACGGTGAGCGACGCTGAGGTTTCCTTTAACGGGAGGAAGTTTGGGAGAAAAATGCTCGAGAGGAAGCTCCCGGAGAGGCCCGAGTTTCCCTGGGGGGGGGACGAGCGCGGGGCCTTCGCGGCGGTGTACGACGCCAGCCTGGCGAACAAGGCGCTCAGGGAGGTTGGGCTGGGCAAAGGGAAAGGAAAAGGGCCAAGAAACAAAAACGGACAAAATAAAAGTGGATACATTGCCAACTACAGCCCCACGGGCATCTCGTCGCCCTTCACAACCACGCTTGTGCAGCGAGTTGCCAACTGCAGCAGCGACACCAAGGTTGTGACGGTCGTCAGTGACCCGGGGGGGGGGGCGTACGGGCTGAGGGGGCTCAAGGAGATGGGGGAGACGTTGGGGAGAAGCGTTGTTGTGCCTGAACCATTGTGTTTGACCAAGACCAACTATTTTGATTTGGTCGAGGGCTGCGTTTGTGAAGGTGCTGTTGTGGTGGTTGAGGAGGGTGAGTCTAAACTTACATTTTACTTGCATTATACAATGCTCCCATCTAACCCAACCCAACAAATATAATTAAATAATTTAAAATAATTTAAAAAATCTCACCCACATCCCACTTCCACCACAGGAGGCGACCTCGTCAATGGCTGGGCTAAAATGATCGGACAAGACAACAAAAACAAACCCTTCAAGGCGACTTTCTCGCACTTGGCCGACCGAGTCGGCATGCTATCCTCCCACGAGAGACTGGCGGTTTCCGCCGTCTCATGCATGGTAAAGTCGACTGCAAACGTGGTCCTCGTTCCCTCACCGAACCGAAACGGATTCACGGGGGGATTCTCCCTAAAGGAGATCGCAAAGGCCATGCCCAAGAACTTCAAGATCGTCGAGAGCGTCGACGACGAGGATGTGGAGTTGGCTATTAGCGACATTGAGAAGACTATCAAGGCGTGGACCAAGCCCAGGTGAGCCGCGAGCGAGCGGCAGCGAGCGAAGCTGCGTCCATTGCGATCGACAGAGCGGCAGCATGGAGGAGCTGTAACCCGCATCCCCCCCTCCACAACCAAAAAAGTAATTCCACTTGCCCACTCAAGAACTTCAGAAAAATACACTCTACTAACACCAAAACTAAATCTATTTTTATTTGTCACAGCGTGTTCATCGAAACTCACATTGACGGAAAGCTGGCGGCAGAGAATGCAAGCAGCGGCTGGGGGGGGAGGGCAATCGTGGGGATGCCCGGGGACAGCGCGTTTGCCCTTTTTGAACAAGAGCGGAATGAGAAGATGGCCAAGGAGAACAAGGAGTTTTTGGATAAGTTACGGGTTCACTACTAGAAAGAATGGAAGTGTAATGTGGATTGGGGGAGGAAGGAGGGGAGGGGGGGGGAGGAGTAAGATTAAAAATTGCGAATTCAACCCCAAATTGACAATATTTTCCAAAAACCAAAAACAACATAATCTTTTGAAGACCACTGTTAAATTTAATCAAGTTCATTTTCCTCCTCGGAGTCTTCGTCAACCTCCAACTCAGCATTGAGTTGCCACAACTCTGCAATCTCCACTCTCTGCCGGTCGATGACTGCTTCCTTTTCAGCATTCTCCTCCTGCAATCGCTCATATCTAGCCCGCATAAACAATATCAAGCTTTCTGGATCGCGCTTCCACCTTGTCGGGGTGAGTTGGACGGGAAGGTGGGCCGGGGATAGGAAGGAGAGGATCTCGGAGGTCACGTTGTAGCCGCCGTCGTGCACGCACTCGCCGAGCAGCCGAATGACTTTCTCGAGGGGAGAGCTTGGTGTGTTTTCGTTTTTTGGGTCTAAAAACGTCACAAATTCCCACTTGTAGACAATGTGGAGAATGAGATTGAGGATGGGGGTGAGGCCCGTGAGGTGGTACTCACGGCAGGGGGTGATTCTAACCGTGTGGTCTGTGTTGGCCGAAACAATGAAATTGGAATCGGCTGTGATGGTGACCTGGTTGGTGCCGAATTCCTGCTCGAACGTGTGCTTGAGCTCGAAAGTCTCAGCATCCCAGATCTTCATCGTGTTGTCCCAACCGGCACTCACAAGAATACGCCCGTTGGGGGAGTATGAGACGCTAAGGATGAAAGAGGTGTGAGCCTGGTCGATGCTCTTCACCAAGCTTCCATCGGCAGGGTTCCAAAATTTGATGGATTCATCGTCACTTCCCGAGCAAAGGAGTTTGCAGTCGGGAGAGAACGAGAGGGAATAGACGAAGTTGGTGTGGCCCTCCAACGTGTGCACTAAGATGGCATTTCCCTCGTTGAAGCTGTAGAGGTTGATGGACTTGAAGCTTCCAGTAGCCAGCTGCTTGCCGTCGGGGGAGAAGCACACTGCACGAATCCAATCCGTGTGATCCTCTAGCACTTGCACTCTCGCCCACTCGCCACCCTCCCCCGACTCTGACCATATCATCCCCTTCTTATCACTTCCACAGGAAGCAAAGTGGGAGCCTGATGGAGAGACGGTGACGCACCAAACATAACCATCATGTCCCACCAAGGTCTGAACCAACTCAAGGGAAGGGCTGAACACCTTCAAGCCGCCATCACTGCCACAAGCCACAAGTGAGCCATTCCGAAGATAGCAAAGACCACTGACACCAGTGGCAAAAACATTGTCAGCTCGATATTCTACCTTGTTGGAGCTGGTCGAGCGGATGATGATTGACCCGCTTCCACTACTACCCGAAGCCACCTGACCGTTACTCCGCATCGACAAGCAACGGACTTCATCATTATGGCCATGGAGGAGCTGTGACATGATTGGATGGGGGGAGGTGGAGCGAAGGCTGAGGGGTGTATCCTGTTCTCTAGTGGGAGAAACTAAATAGAATCGACGTGCCAAACTTATATACACATGTATATTCCTTGGTGCCTTGTTCACGCGTGAAATTTACAAAATAGGTTTTCGTCAGGTTTCCAAAATCTTGACACAGCTCCCCTGCCTCCTCCCAGCATACAAAAGGAATCGCTGAACCTTTGTGTTATATATTGATTCCGATCATATTCACGCATTCACCAACCCACCCCCACAAATCCAAATAAAATGTGGAAACCCGGGGAATCCCTCCGCTCCTCCACTGCATCAACCCCGGCCGCCCCTATCATCAACCTCTCCCGAGCCTCCCTCCAAAGCCAAAAATCTTCCCTCCCAATAACCGCCCACCGCCTCCAAATCCTCCACTCTCTATCCATCTCCCCCATCCTAATAATCACTGGCGAAACAGGCAGTGGGAAGTCCACCCAAATCCCCCAATTTCTCCACGCCAATGGCTACACCAACGACGACAATTCCATCTGCATCACCCAGCCTCGCCGTATCGCAGCAATCCAGCTTGCGAAGCGAGTGCGGCAGGTGAGCTTGCGAAGCGAGCGAGCCTTGATGAAGACGAGCATGCGAGCCAGCGAGCAAAGCGAGCAGCAAACGAAGCGAGCAGCAAACGAAGCGAGCAGCAAACGAAGCGAGCTAGTTGCAACTAGTGTAGGTGTTGCTGGCTCGCTTCGCTCACAGCTCGCTTCGCTCGCTACTAAACACTAACTTTATTGTTATTCACCCAAAATCAATTCTTTTGACTCGCTTCACTTCATTCGCCTCCCTCCCTCCCCCCTGCTACATTAAAACTCCACCACCTTCTCACATGAATTTGCTCGGCGCGCAGGAGATGGGCGAATCACCCACCAGCCCCAACTCACTTGTTGGGCATGCCGTGCGCTTCGACGATTCAACCACCCCCTTCACGAGAATCAAGTTCGTCACTGACGGTCTCCTGATTCGAGAAACTTTATCGGATCCTCTTCTTTCCAAGTATTCGATAGTGATGGTCGACGAGGCGCACGAGCGAGGTCTCGACAGCGACGTTCTGCTCGGGTTGTTGAAGAAAATCCGTAGAAAGCGGCCCGAGCTGCGAATAATAATCTGCTCTGCAACAATAGACGCCGAGTCTTTCTTGGATTTTTTCGTTCGGGACGAGGTCAAGATTTGTCAGACCCAGGAGCGAGTAGCTAAGAAGTCGAGGTGGGGGGAAGTTGGCAGTGACAGCAACAGTAACAGCAGCACACCACCGATGGGCGAAATAATATCCATTGACGGGCGCCAATTTCCTGTTGAAATCATGCACTTAAAGGAACCGGTGTCGAATTACGTGCTGGAGGCGGCAAAAACGGCAGTTCAAATCCACGATAGCGAGCCTCCCGGCGACATCCTGGTGTTCCTTCCGACGAGTCAGAACATTGATGAGGCGATAAGAATAGCGGACGAAATGATTCGCGATACGAAAGCGAAATCACAATCAAAAACAACAAAATCGAAATCGAATTCCAAGTTTACCGCCCACCTCCTTCCTCTCTTCGCCGCACTTCCCCTCAGCGCGCAAACCAAGGCGTTCGCACCCTCACCTCCGTCCACGAGAAAAATCATCTTCAGGTGAGTGAGCGAGCCTTTTGGAAGACGAGCATTCTCGCGATGAAGTGCGCGAAATGGTTGATTGCGTGCACTTGGCGTGTTTTTGACCGTCCCTGAACAAACCTCTTGCACAAAAAGATGTGCTTGGTCAAACCCGCGACCGTGTCCAATTCTGAGTGTCTAAAAGCGTTGTGCGTTGGAGTTTTCACATCCACCTACCTTCACGTGGTGTATTTTGGATTGTTTTTGGAACAACCCCCCCCCCTTGCACAAAAAGATGCGCCTGTCCGAACTCGCCACCGTGTCAAATTCATCGCGTCTAAAAGCGTTGTGCGTTGGAGGTGTGATCGTTTTAGTGCTTCACCTTTATTTGAGTTTTTTGTTGAGTTTTCACATCCACCTACCTACCTTCACGTGGCGTGTTTCGGACCGTCTCGAGCGAAGAATCCCGCGAAATTAAATGGCTACAGACATAATATATATATAATGGATACATCCACTTTTTCTAAGCTAACCTAACCTACCCAATTCTTTTGACTCGCCTTCTTCGCTCGGCGCAGCACCACAATTGCTGAAACGAGCATCACAATCCCCTCGATTAAGTATGTTGTTGACGTTGGATTTGTGAAGCTACCGTTCTTCGACGCGGCCACTTCGTTCGAACGGCTGATTGTGACCACAACCAGCAAGGCCTCAGCGAAGCAGCGCGCGGGGCGGGCGGGGAGAACCAGCCCTGGGAAGTGCTACAGATTGTACACGCAGGTTACGTTTAATTCGATGGAGGTGAGTGAGCGAGCGGGGGGTGGGGTGTGTGGAGCGAGCGGAGCGTGGGGGTGGTTGTGGAAGACGAGAATACGAATGTTTTCAATGGCGTGTTTTGGACCGTCTCTGATCAATCGCGAAACGTTGTGCCTTGGAGTCACATAATCCACTACTAATCCAAAACTAAAATCCATTATTCCACTTACTTACATTTGTTTGGCGCTCCGCTCCGCTCAGAATTTCACTAGCCCGGACATACTGCGCACGAACCTGGTCAGCCTTGTGCTAACGCTAAAAGCGCTTGGAATAGATAACGTGCAATCGTTCGACTTGCTGGAGCCCCCAAGCGTTGCTGCGATGAGCAATGCTTTGGAGGAGCTGTACGCGATTGGGGCGATTGATGATGATTGCCGATTGACACCAACGATGGGGGTTTACATGGCCGAGATGCCCGTCGAGCCGAAGATTGGCAAGATGCTAATGGCATCTTTGGACTATGGTTGCTGCGAGGAAGTTCTTTCGATTGCGGCGGTCTTGCAGGTCAATGAAATTTTCCACTACGCCAAGTCTGCGCAGCAAAAGCAAGACAGGGATTTGGTCATGGGCGAGGTGGTGGACCCCAGCGGTGACCACGTTACGTTTGCGAAAATCTTCATGGAGGGGGATTGGCGAAAGGAGGAGGTGAGTGAGACGAGTGAGTGCAGAGAGGAAAAATATGGATCTGTTTTGGCCCGTCCCTGAACAATAACCTAGCTCAAAAAAATGCGCCTGGCCGAACGCGCCACCGTGTCCAATTTTGAGCGTTTTAAACCTCCATACGTTGGAGTTACGGTCCATTCAGTGATTCGCCCTGTTTTGAATCCAGTGCATCAGATGCGCGTGGCCAATCCAGCCACCTTGTTCAATTGATAGCGCCCAGCACATTTTATTGCGTAACTAACCCTTCGATGCAGCGGTGCCGCGAGTTATTCTTGAACTTCAGGGCTCTGGTGAAATCGGCAGAGATTAGGAAGCAACTGAAGCGGTTCATGACAATATTTGCAAAGAGGTGAGTGGAGTGGAGCGGATTGATTGATTGTCTGTGCGTCTCCTCGCTTAACCTAACCCAACCCAACCAAACCCAATTCTTTGATTCGCTCAGGATTGGAAAATCAACGGGGGAGGGCGTTGGATTCGACCCCTCCGGAGTAGAAAAGATACGCCGAGCGGTCTGCGAAGGCTTGTGCACGAATGCGGCCAAACTACACAGTGACGGTAAATACCGAACGGTGAAGAACAACATTCTGGTGGAGCTCGATTCCCAGGGGGTGCTTGCGAACTTTGGCAAGAGCCCCGAGTACGTCGTTTACTCCCATACAGTGGACAATCCAGCTAGTAGACAAAACACGGTGAAGATCCAGGTCGTCACTGCCATCAATGGAATGTGGTTAAAGAATAGCAAACTGTATGCCTGACGACGACAAATCAATCATCTACCTTTACTATAATAACTAAACATGCAGTCATATGTCATGTTTCACCAATCACTCGGGTCAACAAACATTTTATCCACCACCTTCTCGTTCTGCATGACTTGCTGGAAAGAGAATTTCTTACCCAGTTTGAGGGTCACTGTGATTAGCTTGAACTTTGAACGAAGCGTTCGCATCATTGCAGTGATATCTGGGGTGTCATCGTGCTCCTCATTGTGTGTGTGCTCATCATGGTGATGCTCAACACCAACCACCGCCGTTTCCATCTCCCTCGGAACCTCCCCTATGAGCGTAAGCAACGTCTCGCACAGGTTCATCAATCTATCCTTCTTTGATTTTTCATCACCGAAATCAGCTTCCATAACTCCCTCGCACAACCCCCTCATGAAACCTAGCTCTACGCCCACTTCGAAACCCTTCACTACACCCAGCGTTCGTCCTGTTCGGTACCCACAGTGGAGACCAGCAAGTCGGCCATCAGAAGCGCCTTGGTCTATAGCAGGACCCGTTTCGAGATGAAGGATTTCGTCAAACATTAAAACATCGATCCAGCAATATGAGTTTTTGGGTTTGAGTTTGGTTTGACACTATTTGCACCTTGTTGCACCTTTGACACTTTGAGAAGGTTTTTTTTGTACTTTTACCTTTTTCACTACGTGTTCTCATCATCCATACTAACCCATTCTCCAATTCCTACCTTGCCCCAGCAGCAACCCCATCTCCTTCTCGTTTGAGATCTTTTCACGAGCATATCCTTATGCCTTCCAATGAGCACCACAAGTGGCTCAAGAATCGTGATTGGCTCGCGGTACAAGGAGTCATGACTGACCCAGATCGGGACTTTGCTTTGTTCATGAGAAAGTACAAGGAGAGAGATGAGCATGGACGACTGCCACATCATTGGATGGCAGCGAAAGCTCAGACACACACACATACTCTTGCCTTTGTGGGCGTGCAGTCGATTTGCTTGAATCTACAGGCCCTCACCACACGAGACAAGGAAGGCAAAACTCCCCTCGACATTGCCCGTAGGAGTGGAGCCTGTGCTGAGATCATCGGCTTACTCTCCATCACTCCCGAGGAAGCTCGTTCGTTGGGTTGGGAGGGTATGCTCCGCTTGTACGCACCAGTGGCTTATTGGAGGAGTGAGATGCAAGGGTGGATCAGATCACGATCGTACGCAGGCTGCCACAAGTGGATCAATGAGCACGATGACGAGTTGGTGCGTGCAGTGCTCATCTACATGAATTCTGATCTTCTTCGAGAGGTTGCTTGCTATAGCCAGGCATACAGCGACACCCTCGTGTTTCTTGCTCTTCGAATGATCCATCGGCACCCACTTTCCCTCAAGGCTACAAACACCCATGGCTACACGCCACTGCAGTTTGCCGAGTCTACCCAATTCAATGCTTGCATAGAGATCCAAAACGTCCTCCGCCTCACCCCCTCCTACATCTCCTCCACCCCCTTCCCCACCCTCCTCCGACAACACCTCCCCAAGCAGTTTGTCGACGAGGAGGTCTTCGGCACCTACAACACCGCTTGCACCTTCATCAAGCACATGAAGTACGACAAGGCTGAGCTGGTGGAAATTGAGGCGGTTCTCAAGCCGGCTCGCAAATGCAGCGTCTGCAATTCCACCACCGCCAAACCGTGCGCACGGTGCAAGCGCACGTTCTACTGCTCATCCGAGTGCCAGAAATCGGCGTGGAAGAAGCACAAGAAGACGTGCAAGGCGCCGACGAGATCGCCGGCGACCGAGGCCGAGCTCCTCACCCTTTACAAGGGCATGACTCTCCTGAATATGTGCATACAGAGGCCTGGGGCCGGGGATGGACCAACCAGTGAAGTGTTAAAGTTTTTATAACCAAAAAAAGAATAATCTCGGCAAAATCGGCAATATTAGTTTTATAGTTTTCTATTTTTAAAGTCTTTTGGTAGTTAAAAATATTTTCTCATTCGTCTCCTATTCATTCAACAAGTGGCAAACACCCCCACCCCCACTCAACAACCCCTTTTGATCTTCGCCATAAAGAAAAAAAAAACCCACAAACAACCCCAAGCCGTTAAAAATTACAACCCACATTGAGGAATCATTTTGTGCCCTTGTTCCCCCTCCCTACCCCCCCCTCCCCCAACCCTCTTCCAATCCCATCTCCCACCCTACTCCTCCAGCTCATATATTATGGGTGCAGCAGCCTCTGCAACAGATACAGCAGCAAAAGGGCCTCCAACTACCGTGGAGGAAGCCTTGGCCATGGGCTTCACCCAGTAGCAAATTGAAAAGAGTGAGCTCTGGAAGCGGCTGGAGCGGGATCGGAAGCAGGCCGAATTCAAGGCCAAGTACCCAAGCATGGGCGGAGTGGGAGGCGACAACAAGCACTTGTTGCCTGAGAGCGTGGAGGAACTTTTAGCTGCCGGAATAGAACGAGATGATTCGTGATAGTAAACAAGCCGAACAAACAAATTGGATGGCGAGGGGGGAGCAGCAGTACAAAAGGCAAGTAGAGAGAGAGAGAGAGAGAGGAATGGCATAGGAGAGGACGGATTTAAACAACAATTAAATTGATGATTTTTCTTGAAGTATATACCGGCTGATGGTGGAACGTTGTACAAGGGGACAACTTTATTACTTTTTGCATTGAGAACGAATTGGTCTTCTGACATGCTTCTCTTTACGTTTAAAAGCCATTATCCCACAAGAGCTTCTCCCTCCAACACTTCTCCCTCCAAACTACACAATATTAATTTTATACTCCTTCCTTCTTCTCGCCCTCTTCGTTTCTAAATTCCCATTCTCGTCTACATATCGGGCAAGTGCTCTTACTGCCCAGCCAGGTGGAAACGCATTGCAAGTGGAAGGCATGCTTGCACTCTCCCCAAACCACGGGCGCGTCGTCTCCGGGGAACTTGACCCCAGGGCACAACCCTTCATACGGCGACTGGCAAATCCCGCACACGTCGGAGACCTCTGTCCCCCAAGACCACTTTGCAATAGCATGGTAGCTCTTTATGTTGACCTTGAGCCTTGACTTTGCAGCTGCACCATTAGGCTCGTTAGGGAATAGGGCGGAAGGCGAGAGGGTGAGCGGTGTGGGAAGTTCTGTTAACGTCAGATCACTCAGAGGCTTGGTTGGCGTGGAGTACGCCTGGACCGGTGTGGAGGAAGCCCGTTTATTGCTCATGGATGTGGAGGTGGGGACGACACCGTTTGTCGATGGAGCAAGGTCGACGACTTTCGACTTGTGTGGGGTGGGTCAGGGAGTTCACCCAATACTAAAAGTGTACAATGCAGCTGAGAGTTGTTAAAACTGTAAACTGGTGTGTATTCCGCGGTTTGCTTCCCTCGCATTTAAAAAACTGCTGCCAGGCCAGGACTAAACCTACGATTTAGACTCCCACCGTCCTCTCATCCCCCCACCCACCCCGTCCCCACCATGAGCAGTAGCTGGGACTCCGTCCAGAACCGCAAGGAAGGCTGGAAGACCAACAAGCGCAAACGAACATTTCCTCTACAGCTGACCACAACCGGTTCCTCCTCCTCCACCCCCTCCTCCTCCTCCTCCTCCTCCTCCTCCTCCTCCTCCTCCACATCCTCAGGGTGGATGACAACCAAGAATTCCCAGGGCAAAACGAAGCCCAACAAGTTTGTCAACGAAGCATCGTCTTGGAGCAAGCAAACCTTCAAAAAGGCTCTCCTCAAGACCACGTCTGCTTCCCAAACAGTTGACCCCAAGACAATGGTGTACGATGCAACTACGAACCAGACCGTTATGGAGGCCCTTACTTCCCTCTTTCCGTACATTCAGGACGACGATATATCCGTAGGCTCCTCCTCCTCCATAGACACCTCCTCTTCCTCCTCCAAACAAAAGGCCAACTTCATCACTCGCCTCAACCCCCAGCAACTGAACATTGTGACGTCCGTCGTGGCCGGGCTGAGCACCTTCTACACCGGGCCGGCGGGCACGGGAAAGTCACACGTGCTGAGTGCGATATTGAGGTCGATCGAAATGTTGAATCCTCCCGCAAATAGGAAGCAAAGGAAGTCGATTGTTTTGACGGCGACGACTGGAATAGCGGCTTGCAATATTGGAGGCGTGACTCTGCACAGCTTTGCGGGCGTTGGCACGGGCGCGGAAACTGCCGACAAGCTGCTTGGGAAGGTCTCGGGAAACGAGTTCAGCAAGAAGCGGTGGAGGGAGGTTGACATCTTGGTCATTGACGAGGTTTCAATGATGGAGGTGAGTGAGCGAAGCGAGCCGCGAGCGAAGCGAGCCGCGAGCGAAGCGAGCCGCGAGCGAAGCGAGCCAGCAACACCACACTAGTTGTGACTACATCCGCTTCTGGACTGGAACTAACCTTCTCAACTATTTTTGCTCTCGCTGCTCTCTTGATTGGTTGAAAATGCGCCTCGCTCCGCTCGGCGCTCCGCTCGGCGCTCCGCACAGGCCGTCTTTCTTGACAAGCTCGAGTTCGTGGCTCGCCGGGTCCGCAACGACAACCGCCCCTTCGGTGGTATTCAGCTCGTTCTCACGGGCGATTTTTTCCAGCTCCCTCCCGTGAACTTGAAATCTGGGTTTGCGTTCCAGGCAACTTGCTGGCCTGACATTGCCTGCCGGTCGGTTGTGTTGACGGAGGTGAGTTTCATTCCGTCTCCGCTCGCATTACTAAACTAACATTATTGGCAGATTTACAGGCAGAGCGGCGACCCGAGGTTGATGGAGATACTGGAGGAGGCCAGGGTGGGCAACTTGAGCAGCAAGAGCGTCGCGTTGCTGCGAAAGCACGAGATTGACGGAAGGAAGAAAAGTTATAGTAGTAGTGGTAGTAGTAGTAGAAGCAACAGCAACAGCGACATAATCCCAACTCGCCTCGAGTGCAAAAACGTCAACGTCGACGCAGAGAACGAGAAACACCTGAGTCTGCTCGAGGGAGAGGTCACCACGTACGAGAGCGTGGACTGGGCGGTGTCCACAACGGCGGAGGCAATGCTCAAGCACGTTCGAGCCCCAACCCACCTGGAGCTAAAACAATACGCGCAGGTCATTTTACTCAAGAACGTCTGTCCAGAGAAGGGCCTGGTGAACGGCGCGAGGGGAGTCGTCGTTGGGTTCCAGCGGCCTGGGGGTGACGTCCCGAAAGAGTGGAGGGACCAAGACTTGCCGGTTGTCGAGTTTTCGGATTTTGGTGCTGTTGGGGATGAGGGGGGGGGGGATGAGGGCAACGGGATGAGGTGAGTTCAGTTGAGTGATACAGCTCGCGAAATGGCTCAAGACTAACTCGGCGGCGGCGCAGAGTTGTCGTGGAACCAGCCGAGTGGTCAAACAAGAGCAGCAACGACGCTATTATTTGCTCTAGATGGCAAATCCCCCTCCGCCTTGCCTGGTCGCTCAGCGTCCACAAATCGCAAGGAATGACCATCCCGAACCTCGAAATCAATTTGAAGGGCGTGTTCGAGTTCGGGCAGGCTTACGTCGCGCTCAGCCGTGGGGTTAGCTTGGACAAGCTGAAGCTGAAGGATTTCAGCGAGAAGGCGTTCAGGGCACACCCAAGGGTAAAGGAGTTTTACGAGGTGATGAACGAGATACAGGGAGGGGGTGGTGATGATGAGGAGGAGGCTCAAATCAGAAAATCTCCAAAACCAACACCATCAGCATCACCAAAACCAAAACCAACACCGAATTTGAAAACCAAGCCACAAGCCAAGCAGGCCCAAAAGCCAAAACAGACCATCAACAGCAGCAAACAACTTTCAAAAGAGCAAAAGAAGAAAATCGAATTGAACCGTTTGAAGGCCCAAAAGATTAGGGAAGAGATGATAAAGAAAAATGCAGCAGCAGGACAAGACTAAATAGTTGAAACGTGGAATGAATGAATAATTTCATTAGATTTTCATTTTACTAGAAAGTCTTCAATTTGAACATCAGAATCGCGCCGCTCTTCCACCGCCGATGGGAAGTCCCCATCAACACGCCTTGCACGGAAATCGCCCCAGTTGTAGTTTAAAGTGGTGCCGTCGGTCACGTTCAGCGAATACCGCGGGTTGAAAAAAAAAGGGAATGAAAATCGTGGCAAGGCGGCAGTCTTCACTCTATGCTCCGCAGCCTTGAACTTGCGCTGGCTCAGCACTTCAATTATATCACCCAGATTCACGGTGAGCAGCTCTTTCGAAGTGTTGTTTACCTCAACCTTGATCCACTCCCCATCGTCGTTGTTCTGCTTCGAGCCGGTGTAAACTTCAAGCGAAGGAACGCCAAGGTCGTGCTTGAGAATTGTCAAGGCGCCGGCGTCTGTGTGGCGGCTGATTCCGAGGGAGGAAGAGTTGGAGGAGCTGGAGGAAACGGGAGGGTAGTAGTTCAACCGAAGAAAGGACGACTGCTGTGATCTGTAATCGGTCTGCAACATTTCCTCGGCGGATTGCTGGGAGACACCTAGCGACTCCATGATTGCCACGAACAACACTTCCGCGAGCAGCTCGCACTGGGCGTAGAACTCCTCGCAATGTGACTTGATCTGGGGGCAAAGAGAGGCCGGCCACTGGTTGAAACCGTCCTGCGTTGGGGACGAGGGGTCGGATTCGGTGAGAGGAGGACCCACGTCAAACAACTCCTTCGAATCGAGGAGATTTTTGGTGTGCTCGTCGTTGGCATAGCCACGAGAATTCGTGAACGTGGGAATTCTGTAACGCTTGAAACGCTGCTTCTCAGCGAAGGGGAGGAAGAATAGGGACGCCGCGGATTGCGAGAGTGACTTTGAGGTGGAGGATTTGACATGAGGAAAGTTGATGATGTGGAAGAATCCGTAATCGCGACAGGCTGCGTGAATTTGTTCGAGGCAGGGAGGGCGATCTGGGGAAGAATGATTTGTGAGGGACGAAATGTCTATCGTGGGGATTGTTTTCGAAGTGGCAAACTTAATGAGAATGAGTGAGAGGCCCCAGAGAGTGACCATACGTTTTCCAATTATAACGACTCGTTAATTGCTAATTGCTAATGTTAGGTGTAGTGATGCATTCCTTCTTAAATTCAAATATTCAAAACGACTCCAAAAAAATGATTACAGGTGTTTTTTCTGGGCAGTCAAGTGATGTCAATTGCGTGGCGTTGCAGAGTAACGGCCATGTGGCATCGGGTAGTGGGAGGTCAATCATCATCCACTCGACCAGTTCCAACAAGGTAGAATATCGAGCTGACAATGTTTTCGCCCAATGTGTCTATGGTCTTTGCTATCTTCTGAATGGCTCACTTGTGGCTTATGGCTATGATGGCTATGATAGTGAGGGTGGCAACTTGAAGGTATTCAGCCCTTCCCTCGAGTTGGTCCAGACCTTGGTGGGACACGATGGTGCTGTTTTTTGCGTCACCGTCTCTCCATCAGGCTCCCACTTTGCTTCTGGTGGTGAAGATAAGAAGGTGATGATTTGGTCGGAGCCGGGGGAAAGTGGCGAGTGGGCGAGAGGGCAAGTGCTTGAGGAACACACGAATGCGATTGAAGCAGTGTGCTTCTCCCCCGATGGCAAGCAGCTGGCTACTGGAAGTGGCGACAAGTCCATCAAGACCTACAGGTTCAACGAGGGAAGTGCCATCTTAGCGCACACGTTGGAGGGCCACACCAACAACGTCTTTTCCCTCTCGTTCTCTCCCGACTGCAAACTCCTTTGCTCGGGAAGTTACGATAAATCCATCAAATTTTGGAACCCTGCCGATAGAAGCTTGGTGAAGAGCATCGTCCAGGCTCACACCGATTACGTCTCTAGCGTCTCATACTCTCCCAACGGGCGTGTTCTTGTGAGTGCCGGTTTCGACAAAACGATGAAGATCTGGGATGCTGAGACTTTCGAGCTCAAGCACACGTTCGAGCAGGAATTCCACACCAGACAGCTCACCATCACGGCCGATTCCAACTTCATTGTTTCGGCCAACACAGACCACACGGTTAGAATCACCCCCTGCCGTGAGTACCACCTCACGGGCCTCACCCCCATCCTCAATCTCATTCTCCACATTGTCTACAAGTGGGAATTTGTGACGTTTTTAGACCCAAAAAACGAAAACACACCAAGCTCACCTCTCGAGAAAGTCATGAGGCTACTCGGCGAGTGCGTGCACGACGGCGGCTACAACGTGACCTCCGAGATCCTCTCCTTCCTATCCCCGGCCCACCTTCCCGTCCAACTCACCCCGACAAGGTGGAAGCGCGACCCAGAAAGCTTGATATTGTTTATGCGAACTAGATATGAGCGATTACAGGAGGAGAATGCTGAAAAGGAAGCAGTCATCGACCGGCAGAGAGTGGAGATTGCAGAGTTGCGGCAACACAATGCTGAGTTGGAGCCTGACGAAGACTCCGAGGAGGACTCCATGAATGAAGTTGATTGAAGAAATTTAATTGGTCTTTATAGAAAAATTGTCAAATTGGGGTTGAATTCGCAATTTTTATATCTTACTCCTCCCCCCCCCTCCCCTCCTTCCCCCCCAATCCACATTACACTTCCATTCTTTCTAGTAGTGAACCCGTAACTTATCCAAAAACTCCTTGTTCTCCTTGGCCATCTTCTCATTCCGCGAAGCATGCACACACATCGATACCACAGCTTCATCCCAAGTTGAGTGTTAGCCTCTAACTCGGGGAGACCAGGGCCACAGATACCGGCTCGTACAAGAACCGCCCGATGCGAAGTCGCCGGAAGTTGTGCACGAAGCCGGACACTTGGGTGAAAAAATTGAATCGGCCGTAACATTGGATTGTTAGGGTGTGAAATGGACACGGGGGGGGAGGGCGGCCAAGCGCATCTTTTCTTGTGAGGGGGTTGTTCAGGGACGGTCCAGATCAGGGACATGTGGAGGTGGGTGTGAAATTTCAAAAAACTCAAAAAAAGGGCGATTCACTAAATCAGCCGTAACCCCAACGCACAACGCTGCTTGACGCTCAAATTTGGACACGAGGGGGAGGGTGGCCAGGCGCATCTTCTTGCGCGAGGGGGACGGTCCAGATCAGGGGTAATTGCACGTCAATTTGAAATCTAAAAAAAAACTCAAAAAAAGGGCGAAGCACTAAATCAGCCGTTACTCCAACGCATAACGCTTTTGAACGCTCAAATTTGGACACGGTGGCGGTTTCAGCCAGGCGCATCTTCTTGCGCGAGAGAGTTGTTCAAGGACGGTCCAGATCAATCAGGGGCATGGCACGCACGCCAATATTGGAGAACTCAAAAAAAGGCCAAAAAAAGGCGAATTACTGAATCGGCCGTAACTCCAACGCTTAGCGCTTTTAGACGCTGCTAATTGGACACGGTGGCGGTTTCGGCCAGGCGCATCTTTTTGTGGGAGGGGGGTTGTTCAGGGACGGTCCAAAAACACACCATTGTGCACGTCATTATGAAATTTTTTTTTAAAAACTCACAATAGCTCGTTCGCTTCGCTCGCTCCACGTGCGCGGCAGCCTTCGAACGCAGCGGAAAGTCGAGCGCAGCGGAATAGGGGGGGGGGTGGGGGGGTCTCCCCCCCTCCACAACCCAAGTAATTTTCACACCTCAAAAATCTCGTCAAAAGCTCGCTCGCTCACCTGTTTCCCCCCTCCCCGCCCAAATTAAGCAGAAAGCCGTACGGGTTAAGGTTCCTCTTCCTGAGCCGGGTGAAAAGGGTCGAGGGTCGGAGCTGAAGGGGGAGGGGAACCGCGAATGTCTAGGAGAGGACCGCCTCGGAAGAGATTCCGTTGATGAATTTTTCCTTAGCGGCGGTAACGGACTTGGCGAAGCCGCCCTCGACTGTGTCCCGAGATAGGTCTGCTACGTTGAGAGGTGAGCCGGCGGGGTGACCATGCTTGACTTAGGGTAGTCTGGAAGTGAAGTGGTCCGAAGGTCCGGTCACGTGCCGATTACCATAAAGTTGAGCATTTTGGTGAAAACTGAATACTTGAATGGTCATCATTAATTTCTACTATTCGACTTCTTGGGGCTGGATGCTGAGAGAAAGGTAGATCGACCAAAAGAAAAATACACCATTGAGGAAGAGAACTCGGTAATCTGGATCCACGAACCCAATGTTGATTGCAGTGGCAGGGATCCACAATTTCCAATTTGCAATGATTGTGGTTTTGTACTGAGTCGCGATGGTTGTTTTTACTGTTTCAACGCTATCACCAGCGACAAGGCCTAAATAGAGGAAGATGAGCACCGTGAAGAAAGGCGCTTGGACGAACTGATCTATCAGAACCTTAGCAAGGTTCGTGACGCTGAGGGGATCCGGTGTTGGCGGGATCGCCGAGTCGAGGAATTTGTAGTAATAATGGTTCCAGGGAGCTACAAGAAGAAGCCCGAAAGAGGAGAAGCGGAGGAGACGTGGGAAGGAAAACGATTTTGGGGGGGAGTAGGAAGGGGAGGGGAGGAGAGGGGCAGATTCGGAGGAGGGTGAAGCAGGGGGGGGAGAAGCTGCTGGGGGAGATAGGAGCTGGGTTGTGGCATCGGCCATAGTGAGAATCACACACGACGTGATGGACTTTGTGAGGAGGGGTTGAGATTGGAGAACTTCACCATAGAGGGAGGTGATTTCTTCAAATGTTGATAGGGAAGTTGTCACACGACGATTCTGCAGAGGGTGGGTGAAAGAGAAAGAGGCCACCAGATTTAGTAGTATGGTTGCGAAGCACCATCGAAGAACCTGGCAAACC
Organism: Parmales sp. scaly parma; assembly: GCA_030267985.1. NCBI lineage: Eukaryota > Bolidophyceae > Parmales > Parmales sp. scaly parma. The sequence goes on from BRYC01001377.1 coordinate 18,388, forward strand.
ATTTTTTTCTAATTGGGTGGAGTAAGGTGAGCGCTCAGCAACCACAAAACATTTTTTTCGCGTCAAATTTCAGAAATCCTATTTTTGATTGGCATCGTAGATCGAATAACTATTGTTTTGCCACCTCCCTCGTTTCATCCTACAATACCCACGATCCCCCAGCTCCACTCAATAAAATTTTACCCCTGATCTTTTAAAGTTATTCTTTCATGTTCCCACTAGTACAGGGAACGATCTCTTGCTTTCTGGCCTTCCTCGATGTGGGTCGAAATCCAGCAATATTGAAACTCTATGTCTCATATTTTGCTTCCTACACATACATTCTGGTCCTTTCACTAGGTGTTCTCTCATCTACCTACTGGGGGTTGGGTATCTTATTCGTTATGGTCTGTTTGGGCCCGACGGTTTTCATAATGGCGCCTCTGGCATCGATATTGGGTATCGTCCTCTACCTCCTGAACCTATTTCCAACCTCGATCCTATTCAACGTTGGACGAGGTATCCTCTCTCCCTTTGTAAATCTCCCGGTAGTTTGTTACCTCATCACTAATCTCCTTGCTCCGCTGAGCTCCACCGAGTTCGTGCTTGTGAGCTTGGAATTGCCGCAGAGCGAGGTGAAGCGTCTGAGGGCACGATCGAAAACAACTTTTCTGGGGAGATTGCTCATGTCGCTCGAAATTTTCTTCTTCGACCTAATGGTTCGGTACTCGATGAAGGTCATGGTCATTTTGCTTCCGCACGCGGTGCGGAGTAAGGCAGACTTCGTGGTGAGTGCTTTTTTGTTGTCGTTCAGGCTGGTGTCGGTTTACAACATGAACGTAATGAGACACACGTTCTTCAAGCACGTGCTAATTTGCGTGTTCAACGTTGGGTTGCTGGTGGGCTTCGGAGCGCCGATAGAATTGCTGCGGAGGACGGTGGTGAGGGGAGAGGGGGAGGGGGAGCGAGGTGCGGAGCACTTGGTGGTGATGGCTTTCTTGGAAATGGGCTTTGCGTTTGCGCTCGTTGGGAGGATGGTGAAACACATAGAATTGTGATTGGTGACGAGATTTCGATTTTGATTTCGACGTGCCCACAAACCTCCATCACGGCAACGAGCCGATTCCACATCACCTCGGAGATCCCCAGAATATTAATTATAGACTTTGTCGATAAAATTGCCAAGTTGAAAGAAAGAGATGACGCGTCGTCGAACATCGAGGGATAAAACTAAGGTG
>BRYC01001379.1:0-15532 GCA_030267985.1 Parmales sp. scaly parma
CCCCACGGCAGCACCATCATCAGCGTAAGTTCTCTCCTCTTTTCATTTCATTTTCACTCCACATTCACTTCAAAAATCTAATTTAATCTCACCAATTTAACCAAATTCAATCACCCCCCTATTCCCCGCAGTCCAACGTCTACTCCCACAGCAAGCCCAACGACAAGCCCCACCTCTAGTTTCACAGACAGCCCCACGGCATCTCCCACAGGCAGTCCCATTGCCCCAAATCCTGAAGGACAAACTTCAATCACTCAAACTGTTATCACAGAATGGTCCCTCATTTCCACGAGGAGGAGCCTCTTTTCCTGTGAAGAGAGTGGAGGTCAATTAACCGAATCCCAAGCCCTCGCCTACGAAGTTGGAACCCAAGATTTCTTGTGCCCTCGAGTAGAACTTTTTCCAGGTCCACCACCAGAGTCTCTCATCGAATGCTTTGTTAAAGTGATTGACAGTTCCTGTTCTTCTTCTGGAGATGGCTTCATAATCGAATTCGACTTCGAGGTGAGTTTTATTGTCCAAGCTGCACCCCACCACATCCCTTAACACTTTCCAGTTCACAATTGAGTCAGAAATTAGAGAACCAGCGGCTATCGTCGCTGCTACCACTGACGAAGCTCTTGAGGATATAATAACGGAAAATTCCGAAGTATATATAATCGCTCTTAGCGAAGCTGGGGTGGACTTGGAGAATGCGTCTGGCGAGGTGAGTCGTAGCCGCTCCATTTGCCTTTTAAAAACCAAAATATAATAAAATTTAAACTAACCCACTCAATTCACTTAAACACTCACGCAGGTCACAGCAGAAGCCGAAGTAACGAGTGTGGTACTTCCCCCAATAATTCCAACTTCCTCCTCATCAAACAAGGGAGCGATTGCTGGCGGCTCCGCTGCTGTCTTCTCAATTTCTGTCTTACTGTTTTTCTTCATTCTCCGACGGGCGAGAAAGAGGCGAATACCTGCCGACATCGATACGGACGAACGAGTTGGCGCTAGAGCCTCCATCAGCACAATTTCTTCCTTTCAATCCTACGAGTCATCGTTCTCGTCCTCGAACAAACCAGTTTCTAGTTTCGAAAAGTACCTCGTTGCAAAGATAAAGCAGCGGAAAAAACTCGGAAGGTCTGCGTTTGGCTACGAGGCAACGAGGAAGAGGCAATCAGCATCCTATGGTAGCGGGACGACTGTCTCAGGGGGGACTCTCTTCACCCTCTCCGAACTTCCCGAAGAGAGCACTTTCCCCTCACAAATTCAACTGAAAAAATCATTCTTGGGCGCCAACATATCCTCAATGACAGAGGCCGCCGAGAGTGATATGGAGCAGGGTTCGACGCAATCAAGCACGGACGACGAAGGATCCTCTTTCGTCATGAGTTTTAAGGGACATAGCGAATCTAGGGATTTTCTATCGGAAGCTCTGGCTGAGGAAGACTACGAGCTGGCGTGTATGATTTTGATTGATGGGAAAAAACTCTTTGTTGTTGACGAGGAATCTGTTTCAGCTGCTGCGAGGGCATACTGGCTAGAGGAAGGGAAAGGGGCGGAGGAGGCGGACGAGTTGGTTAAAAAAGGAAACTGGGCGAGAGTTTGTGGATTACGAAGTGCCAATTAAGGTGAAAAATGTACTAAACTACATTGCATAGGGTTATCTAAGAATTTGTTTCAACCCACCCATGAAGACACTCACCCTCCTCTTTGAAGCAACTTGTTCTCTCCCTAACATACTCCTCGTCTTTTTTGAAATCAGAGTAGTTGTCGAATTTCCTCGAGTTTGTTAATCTATTTCCTAGTCGCCTAAGCATTTCATTTAGCCTAACTCTACTAAGCCGTGATGAAGCCGCGTTTTCGTTTTCGTTTTCCTCCCCCCCCTGTGTTTCCTCCTCCCCAAGTTTCCTCTTCTTCTTCTTCTTCTTCTTCGTCCTTTGTTTTAGCCCATTTCCACCCAAAGTTACCTCAACACCGTCCATGACATTGTAGTTGATCGACATTCCCGACGAAGAGAGCCAAGCCTTCTTGTTATTTTCGTTTGAGCGCTTCACTTCGTCCGCATTTGACTTCGAACGGGTGAAAATGTGGTTGGTGGTGACGTGAACGGAGAGCTTTCTTTTTTTCTGTTCCCCTGCCCCAGACCGATCTGCCAGGGAACGAGTCAAGGCAGAGAGCTGACTCGTTGCATAGGTGTTGTCGGCAGACACAACCACGCCCTTGAAGTAACCAGTGTCGGAAAACCCAAATGGGCGGAGTGCTCCTCCCAGGAGCCCGAGCTGCGCCGAGCGAAGCGTGGCGCATTTTGAATAAAGGACGAGTGAAACGAGCGAGCCAAACGAATTGGGTGGGTTAGTTCAGTAGTGGATGTGGGTGGCTGTGGCCATTTCGCGCAAATTTTATCGTTCGAAATACGGTCCAAAAGGGCGCAAATTGGCAAAAAAAGGCGAACGCACAACGTCTTCACAAACACTCAGAATTGGACATAGTGGCGAGTTCGGCCAAGCGCATCTTTTTGCGCAAGAGATTGTTCAGGGGTGTCCAAAACAGAACAAAACGAAAGGCTCGAGTCTTCCAAAAGGCTCGCTCGCTTCGCTCGCTCACCTTGTTCCACCGGACAATTTTGTCGGAGCACGACATCGATCGTGTTCGCGATTCTGGCTTGATGTTACTGCGCCCAGGTTTCAGCCTCATCAGAGAGGTTGCCTGGTGGTTTGGCTCTCGCACAAATGAAATTGAGAGCGAGGAGTCCGAAGTTGAAGTTGGGAGCTTCGCACCAGTGAACTTCACGTGGTTGTCGTCCAAGTCGTAAATCGTCGAATCGCCACAAGGAGAGTCAGAGATATACAGGTAGAACGAGACTGCTGGGGTAATGGAGAAGTTTGCTATTTTGGAAACTGTGTCTGTGTTCAACGCTTTCGAAAACGATACGAATGAAGTGGACTCAGACAATGACAAGTTTCGAGACAGAGCATCCATCTGAGAAATTGTAGCAAACACGAAACCCCGACGGGCCAGAACCTCGGCGTGGGAGTCGCGGAGGAGGCAGTCGCACGACTTGGACACCTGATCGTAGCCAAGGCACTTTGAACCGGTTCCCGAAGACACCACAAAAACTTTGGACTGAGGTTGCTGTTGCTTCACAGCGACAATCGCACTGTAAACAGTCCACTCCTTGTCGTTTGGTTTGCCGTTGCCTGAAAGGGTGCTGTAGTGCTTTAAAGCGGCTTCTGCAATTGAATCGAATAGATTCATAGTTCTGAATCGCCGCCACAAAGTTGGAGGTAATAATGGCTTCACAGCGACAATCTAATCTTTGAAGGGTTTGGTTTGCAGTCTTGAAGTGTGTAAATGAACTAATAGACCTTGACACCTTAACAAAAAAGTAAAAAAGTTTTTGTAATTAATTTGCCCCACCATGCTGTTTCTGCGTATAAACTTCTCCTCGCTTCGACAATACACAGCAACACACATAAAACAATTTACAACAGCTCGTAATCCAGCTGAATTACTTGCCATAGATCGCTACTTCCAGCCCTTCATAAACAAAGACCTCCGCCGCTCCACGAATGTCACTCACGACAAACACGGCAGTGCAGTGTCGCGAAAGTACAATCCCCACCTCGAAACAAATACAAGCTCATCAACATCAACATCAACATCAACATCAACATCAACATCAACTTCCTCTCTCTTCCATGGTATGAGCGTTGTTGCTCTGGGCACGTCCTCAGGTTCGCCCACGGTGTTTCGAAACTCGTCTGGTTTCGCGCTCCGCCTGGGCGGCCGTGTGTATTTGTTCGATTGCGGGGAAGGCACCCAGCGGCAGTTTTTGAACTGCAATGTCAAGCCATCGCACATAGACTCCATATTCATCAGTCACATGCACGGGGACCATGTTTTCGGACTTCCCGCGATGGTACTGCATCGGGTGATGGCAAAGGCACAACAGAAGGAGAACTCTACTAGCTCTAACCCTAACAGGAAAACGAAAAACGAGTCTCTACAGGATAGAATACGAATCTATGGCCCTCCCGGGCTCTTCAACTACCTGGCCATGTCCCTCCAGCTAGCCAAGGTTTCCATGAAAAACAAGGGCCTTGACATCGAAGTTTTTGAACTCCTGGGTGGTCGCCAACCGGTTGAGCCCTACCAAAACGCCGAGATCGAGCGGTTTGACAGGTGAGTGAGCGAAGTGAGCGAGCCTTGATGAAGACGAGAATAAGAGCCAGCGAGCGATGCGAAACCAGTCACCAAGCTAGTGTACAGACGAGAATATTAGCCACTACTAACCCCTTCGCACCTTCTTCGCTCGGCGCAGCTTGGGCATTAGATACACTCCCATCGAAGCGATCGACGGTGTTTGGACCATTGACAGCGGGGAGAATCCAAAGGTGGGGAGGGGGAAAGGAAGCATGATCGAGGTTGCCACGGCCGAAGATTTGGACGAGTTGTCAATGGTCAACGTTAACAAAAAATATAAAGACCCGCACGATCCGAAATCGGAGAATTACGACGAGTACGAGAGCGCGGAGAGCAGGGAGAGAAGGTCGGAATATTGGAAGAGCTACAAATTGCTGAACGACCAGCAGGGGGCGCACAGGCCGATAAGTATCAAGGCGGCGGAAGTTAATCACGTTAATGGGGTGCAGACGTAAGTGGTTGGCATGCCGCGAGCGAGCGCAGCGGAAAGCCGAGCGCAGCGGAATGCGCGAGCTGCAGCGGTGGGGTGTCCCCCCCTCCACAACCAAAGTAATTCCACACTTCAAAAACTAATGTATAACCAACTTTCAACGCTCACAGCTTCGGCTTCGCAGTCACAGAGAAATCTCCTCCGCCCCCCATCGACCCTGACAAGTGCCGGGAACTTGGCGTGGCCCCAGGGAAGAAAATGACCGCGCTGAAACTCGGCGAGAACGTCTTCTCCGACGACGGGGAGACCGTTGTGACCCCAGAGCAGGTGCTCAAGCCAGGGAAAAGGGGAAGGAAAATCGTTTATATTGGTGACAACAGGTTTGTCAGCAAGGAAATGAAGAAACTCACCGAGAAGGCTGATCTGGTGATTCACGAGGCTACCAATACTGACGATATGGCCAGAACGAGCTACCGCAGAGGCCACTCGACGCCTCTGGGGGCAGTGAAACTAGCTACAGAGTGCAACACCAAAATGCTGCTGCTCACCCATTTTTCGAACCGCCAAACCAGTGAGGTGGAGGTGAGTTGAGGTGTTGTATGAAAAGGAAAAGAAAGGAAACGAAAAAAGTTCTCACACATTTCATTCGTTTCATTCAGATTTACAAATCAGTCTACAACCAGACATTTTGGCACAGTCGGTTGAAGAAAATTGTCTGCGCTCGTGATTTCATGGTCATCGATATTCCCCTTGGAGGTTTTGTAATTTAAAGTAGACCTAATAGCATTAACTTATTTTATGTCGATATCCCATAATTATAATCCCCCTCGTTGTTTGTTCCTCCACCACCTGATTCCGAAGTAACCACCCACACAAAGGACAAAAAACCCAACTATGGCAGTTCCAATATACCAAGCATTGTCATTGTCCTCACAGATGCCACAGGAATACTCACAGTTTTGCAAGAGTTCCAGTGTTTGAGCAGCGTTGTATCCATAAATTATACCTGCATCAGCACAATTAAACCCCACCCATGCTATGCAGTAGTAGCCGTTGTAATCTTTGAAGCTATCAGTGTCGCTACAGCATTGAACTAGAGTCGAGAGTAATGCAAGGACAATGAGTTGAATCGTGCCCTTTACGTAAGTCGTCGTCATTATGGAGGAGAGGGTGTTAACTTTGAAAAGTGGAAGGCAACAAAACCACGTAAAAATTGTCTTTAACTTTTTCAGTTTTTCTATCTCCTTCATTATTCCATCTCCTTTACCAATTTCCTCCCTATTTTGCCCCAACAACTTATCTCGTCTTCATCTCGTCTTCTGCTGCTGAAAATATGATATTTTTCTTCTTTCTCCTTCTTATTTCTTGTGTCCAGGCCTGTTCAGACGATCCTAACTACATCGACCCTGGGGGTTATGAATGCGTTGCCTGGCAGGCATATGATTGTGTTACGGAGGCTCAGGAGAATGGAATTACTACTCCAGCCCAAAAGCAAGCATTGCTCACCAGCTGCCCATTTTCTTGCGGATTGTGCAGCGAGGACGACTTAAGTTGGATCATCGGATGTTCTGTAGCAGGCGGAGTCGTGTTCCTTTTTGTGCTTTATTGCATGTTTAAGAACAAGTGCCGTGTTCCTTGGAAGAACAATCTCACAATTGCCGATGATGACTCTGCTGAGGGCGGAGAGCGAATCACTTACGACGAAGATGATTTATTCAACCAGGATGCCAACCCCCCAATGGAAATCCGCCGAGGATCCCGACAGAGCCGAAACAACAGATACGAGAGTGAGGACAGTAGTGATGAGGATAGTGATATGTCTGATCTATAAATCTGGCTTTGCTGCGGAAAAACCACAAATTTTGGCTTAAATGCTCAACATAAATTACCTATGTTCGATACGCTCACCCACCAGGAACCCCAGAAACCACACTGGTCAACCCAAATTGTTCAACACAGCAACATCTACGCTGAAGGATGAAAATTCTCGCTTTCCTCCTCCTCCTCCTCCTCCTCCTTCCCCTGTCCGAGTTTTTTTTTGTTTCCCTTCCAACCTCTCACCGATTATCTCGTTTCAACCTGCTATGGCCTCGCGCATTGATCTCCAAACCTTCCACGATCAGGATGGGCCGGGCCGCTCTGGGAGTAGAAGGAGCTCAATTTCTTCATGCTTCGATGTGTTGGTGGGACTCCACAGGAGCTGGACTCCTTGAGCGAGTCTTCTTCGAAGGCGGCTCATCGTCCATTGGCGGTTCGAAGACTTCCTCAACAACCTTTACCCATTTCTTGAAAACCGCGGTTGACCCCTCCGGCACATACTGCCGCCTCTCCCACTTGCTCGTTGAAATCGTTTTTCGTTTTTTTATAGGCTTGGCTCGATCCTTTTTTGAGTGCTTCCCCTGCTTCCCAATTTGTTCATTTTTTGCCATTGCTATTGTTGCTGCTCGCCGAAGAGGTGGGGCAGAGGATGAGAAATCTGCAGAGGTTATTACTGAGCCTCGTCTCGAGGGGAGACTCATTGCTAGAAGGTGCTTTTGCTTTTTGCCTACTGGGCAATTCTGAGAGTCGAGTCTGGTCTAACAGAGGAAGCTATCTACTGAAGAACTAATTTAGTCGTGGGATGAAATTATAACGTAGAAAAAAGGTGAAAGTGTGTGGAAAACCTGGAAATGGAACGAAATTTTCAAATCTGAAGCACCGTAAGGAGGTCTTCGAATCCAGGAAATCTTATATGGAACTCACCACCTACAACAAAATGGACTCCACCAGTGCGGTGTTAGGTGGAGAGGAGCAGCCGTCCAATGCAATCCGAGCCCTGTCAGTTGAGAATAGGAAGATGGCAAGAAAGGTAGAAGTGCTTCAGCGGTTCATTGACGATACGGCGGACATGACTGCGCGCGAGCGTGTGAACTCGGAGCTTGACAGCGCCATAGAAGAAGAAATCGACGCGAACGAGGCTGTTCGCGAAGTTTCGCTGACCCTAAATGAGACAGATAGAGCCAGTCTCACTGCAGAGTCAGGTGTGAAGAAGGTCACAATTGCCTCCCCAACCCACTCTGAAATGTCGTCTGTAACGCTATCTTCTCGTTTCTCCAAGTGGTCTAGCTCCCGTGCCCTCAAGAACGAATCTCACAACACCTACTGTGGGAGGCGAAACCGCAAAAAGTTAGGGGAAACGTTCGAGTCCTTCGACTACGACGCCTCAGACGACTCGTTTATGTACAATGGGCAACGCGAGAAGGCAGTTGTTGAGAAGGAGAACCGCAGACGCAACTTCTTCCGCTGGTTCTACGTCGTTGTGATTGCCTTTCTCGTTGGCGCTATTGCCTATTGGATGACATTCGCCGTTGGGCGCATCGTCTACGCCAAGTACGACTCTGTGTTCTCCCGCCTCCACAAGGGCGACAACCTCGGTGCGTATTTGACCTACCTAGCTTGGGTGAACGGAATGATCTTCCCCGCGGCTCTCTTCGTTGTTTGGGCTCCCGAGTCTGCCGGGTCTGGCATTCCTCAGGTTAAGGCGTTTCTGAACGGCAACCAGGTTCCGGGTATATTGCGGATGCAGACGCTGATTGCGAAGGTGCTTGGAATCACCCTTTGCGTCAGCAGTGGCATGCCCGCCGGGCGCGAGGGCCCCATGGTCCACACGGGCGCCATTTTGTCTGCCGGGTTCGCTCGCGGATACAGCGACTACATTCCTTGCCTGCCCGCCATGTACCAGGTGAGCGAGCGAAGCGAGCTAGTCACAACTAGTGTAAGGTGTTGGGGGTGATTCAGTACCGGTCCCTGAACAACACCCTCGCACAAAAAGATGTGCCTGGCCGAACTAGCCACCGTTTCCAAACATTTCTAATCATTATAAAAACCAGGGCTTCGACAACCCAAAGGACAGGAGGGACTTTGTCAGCATGGGTGCTGCTGCGGGGGTGGCTGCCGCGTTCAACGCGCCGATTGGGGGGATTTTGTTCAGTTTGGAGGAGGTCAGCTCTTTCTGGAGTCCTTCATTGACGTGGCAGAGCTTCATCTGTGCAATCGTTGCTGCATATACGGTCAACTTGTTTATGAGTGTTGCGCTAGAGGTGAGTTTCATTCCGTCTCCGCTCGCCTTGTGACAGAAGAGTGCGAAGCGACTAACTCACTCCTAATTCACTCTTGCTCTCGTGCTTCGTTAAAAATGCGCCTCGTTTCACTTCGCTCGGCGCAGGGCAACTTCAACGACGACGGGCTCGTGTTGTTCAGCCCCAAGGGCGAGGAGGACGCCTCAGCGGTTTACGTGTGGTGGGAGATATTCATGTTCATTCTCATCGCCATCCTCGGCGGACTTGTCGGATCCGCTTACGTTTGGGTGAATGAGCACATCACAATGTGGCGCAAGAAGGTGTGGAAGGGCAAGCACCCGATGTGGAGGGTGTTCGAAGCTTGCGGCGTGGTTTCGTTAATCATGACGGCGCTCTACTTCCTCCCCGTGGCCTTCGACTGCGTGGAAGAGCCCCACTTCGACGACGCCTCCCACCACACTGGGTTCCACGGCCTCAACACCGTTCGGTACACGTGCGCGGAGGGCTTCTACAACCAAATGGCAACTCTCTCGCTAACTCCCCAGGAGACGACCATACTACAGCTATACAGTCGAGAGACAGCGGGATTTTTCAGCATCAGGTGAGCGCAACGAGACGAGAATACACAAATAAACTCATACTCAAACACAAACTAAATTACATTTACAGCGTGCTGATCACTTTCACGGCGGCTTACTTTGTGTGCGCCGTGACCGCCTATGGACTGGCTGTCCCAGCTGGGCTTTTCATTCCGAGCATGATGATAGGAGCGAGTATGGGCAGGCTCGTTGGAGAGCTGTTGTATCTATGGCAGCCCGACGTGGTTGATCCTGGGTTGTACGCGCTGGTTGGCGCAAGTGCGGTTTTGGGAGGTGAGTGAGCGGAGCGGGGGGGGGTTGAGGAAGACAGCCACAGCTATACTAATCAAATCATGCGAAATCATGCGCCTCGCCTCGCTTCGCTCGGCGCCGGCGCAGGGATTACAAGGATGACAATCAGCCTGACGGTCATCATGGTGGAGGTGTCGAACGATATCAACTTCCTCCTCCCGATCATGCTCGCCCTGGCCGTTTCCAAGCTCGTGGGTGACCAGTTCACTCACAGCCTGTACGACGTGCACATGGATTTGGCGAACATCCCTTATTTGGAACCCGACCCTCCTCAAGTCTTCGAAGCCTTGAGTGCCGAATCGATCATGGCAAGGGACGTTGTCATGCTTGGCGCCGAAGCCACCGTCGAGGCGATCGAAGCAGCTCTCGAAACGAAGCACAACGCATTCCCCGTCGTTGATGTCGGCCAGGCTGGCTTGAACAGGTTTTTTTGCGGCATGATCACCCGAGCCCACCTCGACCTTCTGTTGATCAAGTCCCGCGAGGAATCAAGACTGAACAAGACGGTGGACTTAACAGGTGAGTGAGCGAAGCGAGCGAGCCTTTTGGAAGACGAGAATACGAGCCCCTACTAAACTAACATTATTCTCAATCCGTTGTCGCACCTTCTTCGCTCGGCGCAGTGTCGATGGATCCAACCCCCTTCATCGTCCAGTCACAACTGTCCCTGCGGCGAGTGCTGCGACTGTTCAGAGGAATGGGACTCCGTCATCTTTGCGTTGTGGATGCGAGGCAGCGCGTGGTCGGCATCATCACAAGGAAGGACTTCATAAACGCTCCGCTCACCGTTGACAAGGCGATGAATGATGCGAGGTTTGTCAAGTCGACACGAGTTGCCATGAACAGGATGGCGAGGAGCAGCAGAATTAAAGGGGCCAATGCTAATGCACCTTTGCAGCTCAAGAGGAGCAACTCGTTTGTGGGGATTTTATAAATAGATAGTGGAGGGGGGGGATGTAAAATTTATGTTTGTTGTTTTTTAATGAATAATCACCGCTTCCTTTTTCCAAAAGTGTTGTTTGCCGAATCTTCCTCATCTCCATGCCCCCCCCGTGTAGCCCTGACAGCCTCCATTTTTGCCCCAATGTCCACCAGACACTTGCGAATTTGTTCTGGATTGAAATGTGTCTTGGGGGTCTCGATTTTGTCGCTGCTCTCATCATTGTTGTGTTCTTGTTGTTGTTGTTGTTGTTGTTGTTGTTGCGTGTTGGCAATTAATAGCCGGGATCCATCGTTGGGGAAGCTAGGTAGGTAGGATGGCACTTGGTTGACCGAAGTTTTGTTGTTGGTGGCGTGGTTGCTCGTTGGAATATTTAGTTTAGTTTTTGACGATACTGTGTGCTTCGATTTAGATTTTGATTTGGAGGACTTTTTGTCATTGGATTTGGATTTGGAACTGGTTTTGGAACTGGTTTTGGAATTGGTTTTGGAATTATGATTCACGCCACCCCATTGGGGTGGCATGGAATCGCAATTCACGATGATTGAGCTGCCATCGTCCACTTGCTTTGTGGGAAAGGTGGGGATGTGATCAGGGAAAGGTACATTCCAACCTTCCACTTGCTTTTGTCCATCTTCATTTTCAAATTCATTATCCGACTTTCCACCAAAACCAAAAGCGAATTTATGGAGTCCTTCTATGCTGAAATCCTCGCCAGTCTCATCCGTGATGGAGGAGAGTGCGCTAATCACATCGAAAATGTTCACTTTGTTCGGACCACGATTCGCATCTTGGGAGATTGATGAGGCTTTAGAGGCTATGTTTTGGATGAAGGAGGTAAGGCAGGTATTGAGGGTGGAGTGAGCAGAAGCCGTGAGTGAGAGTGGGTTGGATTGAGTCAGGGATAAGGTAATCAATGCTGAGATCTTTGTTGTGATCAAAGATTGATAACTCTCAATTGAAATGTTGGAGTTTGTGGGTGACATAATGTGTTTGGGTTGCTGGTTAGGTTGGGAATGCAAATGGTAATCTGCCAATGTGCCAAGTATTCCGAATCTTGAAAAATTATAAATTTCTTCCTCTCAAATCCTCATACATTCGCCGGCCAAGTGTTGATGAGCAACTTCTTTGAAATCCTATCTGGTGGGGCTCGACTAAAAAAAGCAAAAGAATTGGCTCCATCATTGTCAACTTCCGCTCCTTTTGCTGGTATTGTGAGCTTCCTTCCCATCAAACCCACTGCCAAAACAAAATCATCAAAGAGGAGTGTTTATAGAGAAAAGGCGCAGGAGGAAGCTTCCGAGGATTCAGACGACTCAATAAACTCATCATCTCTGCGGCTTTCTTCTCACACCTCTCCTCTGAACAGTCCGAAACGTCCCACATCTCGATCCACATCCCCGAAGCAGCTGCTCGAGGCTTCGGTTAAGAAAATTGCAATCCTTGCTAAGGATCACCACGGCGAGGAGATAGCTGCGTTCCGACGCCGCATGAAGATCACCCTTAACAATGACTGCCACCCCCCCGACCCAATAACTACATTTGGGGAGATCCCCCTCTCCTCCAGCTCCTCGATCAAGAACAAGCCCGCCCTCCTACGGCTCAAACAAACAATTCTCAACAATGTTGACACTGAGACGAGCAGGTGGAAGAATCCCACGCCGATCCAGATGCAAGCCATCCCGAGCTTGTTGGCCAACCGCGACGTGATTGGTGCAGCTCCCACCGGAAGCGGCAAATCTGGCTGCTTCCTCATCCCCGCCATCATAATATCTTCCCGGGTGTACGATGAGGGGGCAGGATCCGGAGAAATCCGCTCGTTGATTTTAGCCCCCAGCGGGGAGCTCGCACGCCAACTGCACCGCGAAGTAGTTCGCCTTTCGGAGGGTAAGGCTGGCGGCTACAAGGCTGCGCTATTGGAAAAGAAGAATTCGAAGGCTGTGATAGACGGTTCGATCGGCGGAAAGACCGGGCTGGATTGTCTGGTGGCTACTCCGCTTCGCCTTTGCGAATTAATTGGGAGGGAAGGGGGCGAGAAAGTTTTGGAAAAAGTTAGGATGGTGGTTTTAGATGAGGCAGACAGGCTTTTGGATGCGAGATCTGATGGGTCCAACAACAACAACAACAACAACAACAACAACAACACTGACACTGGTTCGAGCATGAGCATGGTGAGTGAGCGAAGCGAGAGAGCCTTGAGGAAGACGAGCATACGAGCTACGAGCACGAGCCACTAAAACTAACATTATTCCACTCAATTCGTTTTCGCACCTTCTTCGCTCGGCGCAGAGCGGCTCGTCGAATTCTTTGAGCTACTTGAGCCAAATTGACTGCATCTTGTCGTCGTGCTCACCAACCAGCATTAGGTCGTTGTTCAGCGCAACGATAAACGACGCGGTGAAGACGCTGGCTGAAAGCGTGCTGAGAGACCCGATAGAGATCACGGTGAACCGAAATGGGGCAAAGGGGAACGTTGGCGGGGCGGGTGCGGGGGTGAGCAGCGACGTCGAACAAAAGGTGAGCGAGCAAAGCGAGCGAGCCTTGATGAAGACGAGAATACGAGCCACAACTAAACTAACATTTTCTCAATTTTTTGGCTCGCTCGCCTCCCCCCTGATCCATGAAAAATGCGCCTCGGTTCGCTCGGCACAGCTCCTGTTTGTTGGGAAGGAGGAGGGGAAACTGTTGGAAATAAGATCACTTGTGAACGCAGGGGGGCTGAAGCCACCCGTGCTAATCTTCGTTCAGAGCAAGGAAAGGGCCAATGCGTTGCACAGCGAACTGAACTTTGACAAAATCAAGGTCGATGTGATCCACGGGGGGAGGAGCCAGGCCGCGAGAGAAAGCGCGGTGAACAGGTTCAGAATGGGAGAGACCTGGGTGCTCATCTGCACGGATCTCGTGGCAAGGGGGCTGGACTTCAAGGCGGTGAACACTGTCATTAATTACGATTTCCCCCAGTCGGGGGTTGACTACGTTCATCGAATCGGGAGGTGCGGAAGGGGTGGGAGGAAAGGGGTGGCGATTACGTATTTTACGGAGAGGGACTTTGGAGCGCTGAGAGGAGTGGCGAACATCATGAAGGTGTCAGGGTGCGAGAACGTGGAAGAGTGGATGCTGAGCATGAAGAGGGAGAGTGGCAACGAGAAGCGGAGGAGGGAAACGTTCGCGCCAAGGCGAGAGATGATCAGTACGAGTAATGGTGATGAGAAGAAAAAGAAGAGGAGGAAGCAGCTCATGATCAACCAAAGTTTGAATAAGAATAAGAAGAAAGGGAGGATTTAAATTAGGCCAAATTGTGCAAATTGTGCATAAAATGGAGTAACACACTTGTGGGTCCGTTTCCAGCGCACGTTTCGGTGGCGGAGGGGGTGATGACCAAGCTGAGTAATCTGTCCATCAGAAGAGACTGAGGAGGCGCGATGATGAGCTCGTCGGCCTTGTCATACTTCATGTGTTTTATAAAGGTGCTGACGGTGTTGTAGGGGCCGTAGATCTTGTTGTGCTTTTGGGGAGGGAATGGAGGATAGGGTGAGCTTGAGGACATTTTGATTTTAAGCGAGCACTGCACGACCAAGACGTCATTGTGCTCATTGATTAACTTGTGACAGTCTGCCCACGTTCATGATTGGATCCAATGAGCCATCTCATTCCATCAACAAGCCACTGGTCGTAAAAGCGGGTCATCTCCATCAAGCCCAACGAAAGAGCTGCTTCGGGAGTGGGTGAGAGCAAGCTTAGAAACAAGAGTTAAGAATATTTGCGTATTTTCTGAGCTTTCTTGCTAGTGGAGCTGTTGGAACTCATGGCTCTGGGTTTGACCAAATGGATATCCTTAGATGTTAAGTTAAGTGTTAAAGCGAGGTTTAGCCTACAATTATTCACTTTGTTGTGTTCCACCATGTGCAATACTAAAGGTTAAGTGCTCAACACCTCAAAAAAAAAAAATCTAAATAACATTTATAAAACGTTACCAACAAAACAAACATAGCTATGAAAGCTTGCATCGCGTGCGATGCCTCAAATAAGGACGCTTTTTCACCCAGGCAGTGGAAAAAGAAACCAATGCTGGCCCGGATGTGCGAATCATGTATGGATCTTGACCTTGAACCCATTGATGATCTACTTGAAGAGAACTTTGACTTTTCCGTTGCTGCACGTTATGGCTGGACGTACCTTGGCTGCAAGGGAAAGAGGGGGGAAACCACCCTACGAGTTGGAGCAGGTCTTTCTTGGGAGCGCAACTTCGAGGGTGAGCGACAAAGACAAAGCTGAACAACTTTCATATCTAACCAATTTCGATTCTCGCTCCGCTCATAATAGGACACGTTCAGCAGCTTTGCTATTGGCCTTCTACTGGGACAACAGAGTCAATTCTCCTGCATCCCAAGGCGGTTCAGCCTCGAGCTCTGTACCGTTCTGCGGTCAGTTCTGATGCGAAGGAGCAACTACAATTGCTTTTCGAAAACCCTCGCCGCCACACTAGTGTCGGATACTACTTTACTGAAGACAAGCGTTACAACGGCATGGACTACGAAGAAGCGCAGGAAACTCTCTTTGTTAAAAAGCCCCGATCTTCACGTTCAAGTTCACGAAAAAGAGGGAGGGGAGAACGCAAACCCCGGGCTTTGAGTTATTACTTAGAGAATAAGCTGGAC
Organism: Parmales sp. scaly parma; assembly: GCA_030267985.1. Classification (NCBI taxonomy): domain Eukaryota; class Bolidophyceae; order Parmales; species Parmales sp. scaly parma. Next base: position 15,165 of record BRYC01001379.1, read on the forward strand.
GAGGAGTGCAATCTGCACAAAATTGGAAGGTGTTATTACGGTATGCATTGCAGGCGAGTCCACGTCGGCCATGTTACGCCAGAATTCCGAACACCCGTCGATGAGGTGTGCAGAAACTTCAGCAGAGGCGCATGTCGCTTTGGAGATCTATGCCATCGAGTACACGAAATGTAAAGGACTAAATAACTGGGACTAAATAACTGTTTCGTATTTTCGTATTTATTTACAAAGGTTGGATCGATTTCGGGATCACCAATAGTTGAAAGTGTGATGTCAACTATGGCGGAGAGCAAATGGAGTTTGGAAACGTTGCCACTGGTACAAAGCCTCAGCCGCCTCGTAGTCAATAGCGAGAACGACAACCGCTT
>BRYC01001387.1:0-19882 GCA_030267985.1 Parmales sp. scaly parma
ACAACAACAACAACAACAACAACAACAACAACAACAACAACAACAACAACAACAACAACAACAACAAAAACCAGCCTCTGCTCTACGCCGAAACGTTGCTCAAGAACTCTAATACCACACTCGTGGGTCCGTCTCCTGCTCCAGGCTCCTGGATGCATCGGTTGAGGAGGAGCATGCCCTCATGCAAAACCCGCAAGTCTGCCTCACTCGCCGCCACCCTTGTCGGCGCCTTGCACGTCTTCTTGTGCTTCTTCCACGCAGACTTCTGGCACTCGGCGCTGCAGAAGTAGCTGGTTTTGCACCGGGCGCACGCTTTCCTTGTGGCAGTCTTGCAGACGTCGCACTTGTGGGTCGGCTTCTTCAGCATGTCCTCCACCTCGACCAGCTCAGCCTTGTCGTACTTCATGTGCTTGATGAACGTGCAAGCGGTGTTGTAGGTGCCAAAAACCTCCTCGTCGACGAACTGCTTGGGGAGGTGTTGTCGGAGGAGGGTGGGGAAGGGGGTGGAGGAGAAGTCCTCGGGGGTGAGGCGGAGAACCTTGACAACCTCTTTGCTCGCATTTTTGTCTTGAGCAAAATCAAGCATTGTGTTGCCTTGGTCGTTTTTAGTGGTGAGGGAAAGAGGGTGTCGATTGATCATTCGGAGAGCAAGAAACACGAGGGAGTCGCTGTATACCTGGCTCTGCATGGCAATACATCGAAGAAGATTAGAATTGTCGTATTTGAGCACTTCACGCACCAACTCGTCATTGTGCTCATTGATCCACTTGTGACAGTCTGCATACGATCGTGATCTGATCCACAAAGCCATCTCAATCCTCCAATAATACACTGGTGCGTACAAGCGGTACATCTCATCCGCTCCCAAAGAACGAGCTTCCTTGGGAGTGAGGGAGAGCAAACCGGTGATCTCAGCACAGGCTCCACTCCTACGGGCAATGACGAGGGGAGTTTTGCCTTCCTTGTCTCGTGTGGTGAGGGCCTCTGGATTCCACAAAATCGAATACACGCCCACCCTGGCAAGAACATGTGTGTGTGTCTGAGCTTTCAATGCCATCCAATGATGTGGCAGTCGTCCATGCTCATCTCTCTCCAAGTAGCTTCTCGTGATCAACTCCTTCTTCCCATAAAGTATGGCTACTTCAGCCTCAGGCCAATTACGTTTCTTGAAATACTCGTGGGGTTTATTGAACTCCATGCTATGGTATTGGTGGCACGCGTGGTAGACAGTAGATCGGCAAAACCTTGCTGGTCACGAGTTCATGATCACTTAGCGTTTGATAAATTTCACAACTAATATCTTAGCTTGTTATCACCTTATATCCATTTATTTCCTTTAAATACTCTATAAGCACCAATTTGCTCTTCGATACAGTTTTCCCAACCCAGAAATACGCGCCTGAGCCCTCGTCACACCTCTCGTTCTAGTCTTGGGGTTCCCCCCTCTCTCCCCCTTTCCATGGACCCCAATCACTACCGATTGATATTAGACGCGGTGTGGGTGTGCAGCAACCCACCTCCACACACCCCGGACGCACACAAAGCGGCCCATGGCATGCTAGAGATGTTCAAGTATCAGAACAAGGAATCCGGGATGGACCGAATGGAGGCAGCGAACAACTTCTTCCACCTTCTCGATTCCCAGTCCCATTCCAACAACAACGTTGACATAACTCTCCAGACGAAGCTCTACGCTTTGGAGTGTCTGAAGACGTTTATTGATGAGTGCCACTCGAACTTCTCTCAAAGCCACCGGGAAGCCTTTCGAAATCGGGTTCTGCAGGTGATCGTTGCCACCTTTGATGCGTCCACACCACCCACCTACCAAAACATCCTTTGTTCCAAGTTTGGTCCGGTCCTTGCTGATTTAATTCTTCGTGATTTTCCCCAGCTCTGGACGACTTTATTCAGTGATTTGGTGAAGCTTCTCTCCCACAGTACGCACACAGCCCAAATTGCCCTGCAGGCGATGAAGTATGTTGGTAAGTAAGTTGTGCATACAACGGAACGCAACTCAACACATCACAACACGCACGCACACACACAACTTCACAACGTTTTTCTAATTATCATTTCCCATTTCACGAATTCCAGTTGAGGACTGCACCGACTCGGACTTCAACTCGAAGATCTCCTCGGACCGCAGGAACGATGTTCTCCAAGGAGGTAAGCGAGCCACACACCTAAACTGAATTCTAATTCAAACTAAAAAACCCCTTTCGCTCGGCTTTCACGCAGTTCACGAGCTCTCTTCCATTCTCCTGACCACCACTTACGAATTCATTCAGATGAACTACAAGCAATTCCTCTCTCCCACGTCCCCTTCCCAAAAAGAAACATCCTCCACCCTAATAAAATCAACCCTCTCCATGATGGCAATCTTCTCCCAGTGGATGCCTCCCGAATGGGCGAACAACCCCACCCACGACTACGTAATTGTCTACATGCATCTCCTTCGCGAAACCCATGCTGACATTCGAATCTACGCGGCCACCTGCCTCAGCAACCTTTGCGGGCGGAAGCTGGATGAAGCCATGTTCTTCCGGGTGCTAGAGCAATTTCCCTCGCACGTGAACAGTGCCAACACCTCCTCTTCCTCCCTTTCCATCGTTGACCAGCTGCCGTTCCACAGGCTCCTCTCCGAAGCGATGAGCCACCTCGTTTCTGTCAACGTGGCGAACATTTCGTCCTGCAAGGTGAGTGAGCCGCCCCCTATCACATCCACAACCAAAACAATCCACCTACTAACTACTATAAACGCTTTCATTTTTTATTAATTTTGCTCGGCGCAGGAAATCACCAACCCCGCCCCTTCACCGAAAAAGACGGCTTTCGTCGCCTTCCTTAACCTCCAGTGCAGCATAATTGCGCACCCAAGCCCCCAAGTGTCCATGCTCCAGCTGAACATGTGGCTGGTTCTCTTCCGAGACCCGCAGCTTCAGGCTGCCCAGCTTCTCAATATCCACATTCCCAGCCTGTTCAGTGCGATCATGATTGCCAACGTGAAGTTAAATTACGACGTCGACGTCTACTCGAGCAGCACGCCACTGCGTGAAATTCTCGAAGAGTCTTGGGACGATGAGGACGAGTACAAGAAGTGGTTGCACGACACCCGAGGGATGCTGTCGATGCTAATGCGAATTGTGGCCGTGGCCGATCCAGCCTCCGCATCCCTCCTCCTCCAGAACACAATTTACCAGAAGCTTTCCGAGCACGGATCCCCCCCCCCCTCTACCCCCGTCACTGAAACCTCCTCCTCAAACCTACAAATCGAATCCCTCCAGGTCGTGTGCGACAACATGCTAGTTGCCCTCAAACCAGATCAGAACGTAAAGGCGATTTGCGAGATGCTGCTCAGCTGGGTTCCTCCCCAGGTGAGTGAAGACAACAGTACGAGCCACTACTAAACTAACCCCACTCAATTCTTTTTGACTCTCTTACTCGTTTTGCTCTTGCTTCATTAAAAATGCGAACAAACTCGCTTTGCTCGGCGCAGCCAATCCTCATTGTCCGGCGCATAACTCTCCTAGAATCGATGCGCCACTACTGGGTTGCTGACCCCTCCACCCTTCCTCGCGGAATAGAAGCAATGCTGACCTACTTAACCTTCACCGACCCTGACAATGCTTTGCAGACCCAAGTTCGAAAAAAAGCGGGAATCTCCCTCGTCACGGTCAGCAAAAAAACGGCCAAGTTGCTCGTTCAGCACGTCGCGCAGCTAACCGAAATGAGCAAGACCGTTCTCTCCAATCCCTCCATCACTGCCCCGCAGCAGGTGAGCGAGCGAAGCGAGCGAGCCTTTTGGGAGACTCGAGCATTCTCGCGATGAAGTGCACGAAATTGCTACAGACATAATTGCTACATCCACTACTAAGCTAACCCGCCCATCTCGTTTGGCTCACTTCACTCGTTTCGCTCGTCCTTCATTAAAAATGCGCTTCGCTTCGCTCCGCTCGGCGCAGATGCACATTTACGAATTCTTGATCTGCGTGGCCAACGCCATGACTGACTTTGTCGCCCGCAATTCTTTCGTACACACCATTTTGAGCGAGTCGATCGAGCAATGTGCAGGTGCGGAGTGTGGCGCCTTCTTCGCTAGCGTTGAGAGCCTGCTGGGGTGTATGGGGGTGTCCGGCTCCGCAAACAATCCTAATTTCGTTGTCAACATGGCGGAAATAACCAAGGTGTCTGGCATCTACGGGAAAGTTTTTCTGCCGCTCAGCACGCTGATGAGCGTGGGAAAGCGCTGCGAAGAATCGAGCAGGGACAGGAACGAGGAGAACCTGTGCAACAGCAGCGTGTGCTTAACTGACCTGTCGAAAATTGACCCCTACGTGCAGTTCTGGCCGCGAATTCTTCCCCAAGTCACCCAAGTTTTGAAGACGACCATGAGCGTTTGGCACCATAGCGTAAGGAAGATGCTGCTGAAGGTAAGTGAAAGTGAAAGTGAAAGTGAAAGGTGAGCCCACATTTGTGGACCTAAACCTAAACCTTCGCTCTGCGCATTCCAGGACGGCTGCATGGCTTACGTGCTCGCAATGACCGACGAGGAGGCGAACATTGCGAACAAGCAGGCGAGCGACAACTCGCAGAAGGGAGCTTCGAATGCCGGGTCGGCGGGGTCGGGTGATAACAACGGCGTGGTGCGGGGCAGCGACAGGAAAATGGGCAACAACCTTTGCGCATTGTGGCCCGGGTGGTTCAACGAGCTTAGAAATGCTCCGTTCCAAATGCTCGGCTTGTGCGCCTTGCAGCGCGCAATCTACAGCCAAGAGATTTACGGGGAGTATACGAAAATCGTGTCGATTTTGACTGACGAACACCTGCTCAAGAGCATGGAGAATCGTCACCTCGTGCAGATGCTGAAGCAGTTTTTGGAGCCGCTCATTCAGTGCTGCCCAGCGCAGCTGTACGACAGTCACTTGAGCGAAATTTTAACGAAAGTGTGAGTGGAGTGTGTGGGACCACAACTACAAACGAACTCCGCTTTCTAACCCACCCTTCGTCTACCCTCAGCTTCGCCCATATTCGATGGCGACTCGAGTGCGCGTGGACAGCCGACGAATCCGGAAAACATTGTAGCGAGGCTCCCTCGTCCCTGACAGCAAGCTCGGCGGCGGATGATTGCGCAGCTGGCAACGGCAGCGACGAGTGGTATTCCAGGTACTACGCGTACGGCGGGCTTTTCGTCGGCGATTTGAATGCTGAGTACAACGAAGGACTCGTTACGCGGGTGCGAACAGATCTTACCCATGCCTTCGTTGGCATGCTCCAGAACGCATTTGCGCTGAGGTGAGCGAGCGAAGCGAGCGAGCCTTGATGAAGACTAGAGCGATGAATCCCGCGAAATGGCTGCAGACAGCTTCATCCACTACTAAACTAACCCACACAATTCGTTTGGCACCTTCTTCGCTTGGCGCAGTGGGTCGTGGGCCCTGACTCTTGCGCACGTTGCGAAAGAGAGCGAGAGAAACAGAAAGAGTGTGGCGTCGTCTCAGGCAGCCGTGAACGGCAATTTCCCCGTGAACCCCGAGAAGCACAACCCGCTGTCGACCAACCCCCAAATTGCCAAGAGGGTGATGGATGTGAATTTGAGCCGTATCGACAACCTCGGCAAGTTCCTGCTCGTCAACAATGAGGGGGTGGCTCACGGGTTGATCCAGATCATCGTCGGGTGCTTGTCGTTCCCCGACGCGTACACCTGCCGTCGAACCACTAAGCTTTGCCATCGGTTGCTGGAGCACTGCGCCCACATCCCCAAGTACACCCAGATCCTCGGTCAGGAAATGTTCGTGAACGCGGTGAAGAACGTTGTTTTTGAGCCCCGTTGGATGGTCAGCTGCGAGTGGGACGTCATTGCCGTCGTCCGCGACATCTACTGCCGGTTGGTGCTGGGACAAGCATTGCTCCCACTGGGCCAAGGGCCCGGGCAAGAAGCCGTCGGGGGTTCCAACAACCAAGGTGAGCGAGCCACCCACATCCATTACTAAACTAAACCAAACCAAACTAAACTAAAACTAACCCACTCAATTCGCAGGCGCATTCGCTGCACACAAACATACCACCAACCCGCGAGAGGGCGGAGGGATACTTTCAGTCTCCTCGAACGTCCCTCGCAATGTGCTGCTGCAGCTCCCCGGGGTGTCAGTGACAGACATCAATGATTTGGACGCTCGGCTGCGGAAAAAACGCAGCGCAAAAGACCAGAAGGATGCTTTCCGAGATTTGCTCAACAAATCCGCCAAGGCGATGAAGAAGAGCGAGAAGGAAGGTGGAGGAGCCACGGCAACGGGTATATTCGGCCGCGCGCTAGAGCACGAAAGCGTCCTAGACAAGCACAAACCGAGCAAAATTCAACAAAGCTCCCGTATGCCGAAGCTGCAAACTCAGTCGGCGAAGAAGAAAAAGGAGAAGAAGGGAAAGAAAGACTCGGGTTTGGATGGGGGTGACCTCAGCAATTTATTTTAAACAGATACAATTTTGCTACTCCTTTTTATTTTCTTTCGTATTCATATAAGCTCGAGCGAAACCACGGGATTGTCCATGCCACGATCGATGATCGTTTTAACTCCCAACTCGTGAACGAGCATGTCGCCAATGTTGTCCACGTCGAGCTGAAAGATGTCCTCTTGCAACACGTCAAAAACGCTGCAGTGACCGATGTATGCCTCGGGGAGCTTTTGTGGGGGCGACGATTCCCTTAAACTGATTTTGTTTATGGTGTGTTTGCTCTCCTCTATCTCGTTTTGGGGGGGGGGGTCGACCTCCTCCTCCTTCTTCTTCTTCTTGCTGTAAACTCGGTCGTCGACGAGAATCATCTCGTTCGCCGCCTCGTCGAGTATCTCTAGCTTTCGCCTTTCCACTTCGAAGTTCAACCTCTCTTCGTCCAGAATGGCGTTGTCGGTCGAGCTCATTCGAGATGAGTTACTGTTTGTGCTGCGCCGGCGCCGAGCGAAGCGAGGCGCATTACAAATCGAGTGGGGGTTAGTTTAGTATAGCTCGTATGCTAGTCGGGGTCGGGGTCGGTTGACTGTGACCACGACCGACAACTCCGACGACAACTCCGTCCCTCAAGGCTCGCTCGCTCGCTCGCTCACCTTCCAGCACTAACTCCCCTGTCTAGCGAGTGCTTGCTGCCGTTGTTATTGTTACCTTCGCTCCCACCCTTATTTTCGGAATTGACTGAAAACTCGAAGAAATCGTGCAATAAGCTCGACACGGCGTCTTGCAAATTTATGCAATTTTCCCCATCACCATTTTCTCTCTCGATTCTATTATCGGCATGAGTCTCAGAACCAATGAAGAACTTACTGCCAGTATTGACAGCGTGCAACACGTCCAAAATTCCGTTGAGATAAACCTGGAGCGCTTCCACTCTGCCCTCAACAAAAGTTGGGTCAAACCGGCCCCAAAACTTTTTCTCAGGGAGGGGAGGGAGTATCGACACGCCCTCGAAGAAAGATGTGCCGTCCCCGGTCAATGCAAACATGTTGTCGTCAAAGAGCTGAAAGTCGGAGAATCGTTTGATTGTTGTCCAGGCTTTTGAGGGTGCTTTTGTCTCCACAGAAATGTTGTACAAAGTGGCATTTGCTTCCGGGTCTCGAATGTTTTTAAGCGAAATTGAAAGGCTTCGGATCGTGATTTTCGGTTCCATGTTGGCTATGGAGATACGTGTCTTAAAATAAGAAATCTTAAAAAATTTAAAGGTCCGAATCGAATCTTTCTTATTTTTTTTTTTCGCATCAATCTTTCAATCAGTTGCCAAATACACACTTCATTTTAGGCAAACCGTATGGAGGCAAGCTCTGCCTCCCCAAGTAGAGAAAAATCTCGCCTTTCCCCTACTTCAATCCCCCATGATGAACATCCGGTCGAAGGCGGAATACACCGGCGAGGTTCTGTCTTGAACGATACAGAAAAGGTGGTGGCAAAGGTGAATGCAGGCGCGTTTTCTGCTAAAATGGATAGAATTCGTCGCATCGGGGAGAAACCGCTCAACGGTAGCACTTACAACGATGATCACCACGAGAGGAGCTTTGAAGAGTGGCATGAGATTGAGAAGCAAGTCAAGGGTAACTCCAAGAATTTTACGCCCAAGTTAATTCAAACGGTGTCAGAACCGATTCCAGTTACAAGCAGTGTAATAAGGCCGCAGCAGCAGCAGGAGCGGTTGCAGCAGCAGCAGGAGCGGTTGAAGCAGCAGCAGCAGGCTTTTGTGAACCACCAACAACAACAGCAACAACAGCAACAGCAACAACAACAGCAACAGCAACAGCAGCAAGCCACAATTCAGCAGCTACAACAACAGCAACAGCAGACACAACTCTCTGATGACGATTTTCTCGCCAGAATTCGTCAACAACAACAGCAACAACAGCAATTCGCTGTTCCCTCAACACCAACTCTCACCAACCTATCCAAAATCGAACCCCAAACTCAACCCCATATCCAAACACCTAACCTGTTCCCAAGCCACACGCGCACCCCGCACAACACCCCATACTACCCAAAAACCACCAACAATCTCGACCTTTCCTTCGTTTCACAAAAAAGCGAGGAGTCTGAGCAAACAATCCAACAACTTGTTCTTCTGCAGCACGAGACAAAAATCAGGATTGAACAAGAAAAGCAAATTATATTGAAACGGAAAGACAGTATCGTTGGCCACGAGCACCAGCAAACTCTCCTAGCCAATCAACTTCAGCATCAAGTGAGGGAGAAGCAGATCAAGGAGCATGAAATGCGGGAGCTCGAGCGTCAGCGTATAGAGTTGGAGCAGCGGCAGAGAGACGAGATGCGCGCCAACTACGAGAGGGAGAAGAAGTTCAAAGAGCAGCAGGAATTCGAGAAAAGGCAGGAGCTCGAGCGTCAGCGTATGGAGCTGGAGCAGCTGCAGAGAGACGAGATGCGCGCCAACTACGAGAGGGAGAAGAAGCTCAAAGAGCAGCAGGAATTCGAGAAAAAGCAGGCAGAACTTTACAACTTCCAGGCAATGCAGCACGAGCAGCAGCTCAAGAGAGACTTGGAGCAGCGGGAAGTGGAGAGAGTGGAATTCCAGCGCCAGCAGCAGCAGGCATTACTTCAGTTCCAACAAGATCAGCAGCAGCAGGAGATGAAGCAGCAGAGCGAAATGCAGTTCAGGCAGCAGGTTTACCATAACCAGAGAGCGGAGCTGCAGCAGCAATTTGCGAAGAAGCAGGAGGATGCTGAGGCGGAAGCTAAGGCAGAGGCGGAGGCAGAGGCGGAGGCAGAGGCAGAGGCAGAGGCGGAGGCAGAGGCGGGAGAAGGTATGACCACCGAGTCGTTCCAAGCTTTGTACGCTCCGGCTCCGACGCCGATTCCAGCGTATACCCAGCAAGTGGCAAACTTTGCTCAGGCGCAGCAGCGAATCACAGAGGAGGGGGGGCTGAGGGGGGCTGATGAGGAGGACTTTCAGTCTATGCAAGCGCAGTGGTCTAGCTTGGTGATGAATTGGGCCCAAGCTCCGCTCACCGATCAACAAAATATGCAAATTGAAATGCAATTGCAACAACAACAGCAATTGCAACAACAACAACAACTACAACAACAACTACCTCCTCCCTCCACACAAGCACAAAACGAAACAAAATTGCAAACACAAATCCCAGTGAAGATGGCGCTCCGGTCAGCCTCCCAGGAAATCTCCAAATTGCAAGAAATCATCACCCACCAAGAAAATGCTCAAAAAATTCTTGAGGAGCAAATTGCCCACTACCAGCTAAAGGAGAATAGCTACGATGACATCGACCGACGGCGGAGAGGTAGCGAGATGGCCCTCGCCTCGCTTTCTGAACAGCAGAAGCTAATGGAGGGAAGCGAAATGGCCGTCAAGGCGCAATTGAGTGAAGCCCAAGCGCAGCAAAAGTTGGTGGCTGGTGAAATTGCGCAAAACTTGGCGCAGCAGGAAACAATCAAGAAGCTAATGGAGAATCACAAGACCTTCACATCGGCCTACGAGATGAGGGTGGCAGAATTGGAGAGCGAGAACGGAGAGCTCCACGGCTTCATGTCGGCGCTGCTGAACGATCCAACGATCGGAATGCTCAATGCAGTCTTGGGCTTTTACAGGCAAAGGTACTTCGAAAACGGTCATTTTGCGGGTGCTACGGCGGTCGAGGTGGCTGGGGTGGGGGGTGGAGGAGCAGGAGCAGGAGCAGGAGCAGGGGCAGGAGCAGGGGCAGGAGCGGGGGTGTTCCATTTGGATCATAATCAGTCCGAATCTGAAGCGAAAATAGAAAAAAATCCGCCAACTCCAATAAATGCAACTGAGCCAACGGCTCATTCCTATTCTCCCAGTGCAGCGGCATTCAACTCAGCTTCGGCCCTCTTTCACAGTTCTCCCCCGAAGGAGTGCTCCCCGGCTCCGGCCCCGGCTCCGGCTCCGGCCTTCCCGTCAGAGCCCAACCCACACACCCCAAAATCACAAAATAAAAATATACTATCAATCAAAAACACAGCACCCCAACCGCGATACGCAAACAACACCAGGCGCTCAACAATCCGAAAAAAGTCAGTCATGCATCAGGTGAGCGAGCGAAGCGAGCGAGCCTTGATGAAGACGAGCATATTCGCGATGAATCCCGCGAAATGCTACATGATTCTATACCCATCACATACACCCCTTCCGTTCGCCCAGCTGTAGGATCCGCCTAAGCTATGTATTGGCAGGATAATGATCGCTTATGGCTACAGACATTATGGCTACATCCACTACTAAACTACCCCACTCTATTTTGTTTGGCTTGCTTCCTTAAAAATGCGTCTCGCTTCGCCGCGCTCGGCGCAGAAAAATTCCAAAGTTGAGGGAGTGGATAACAGACGATCTCAGTGGTACTCGGGCGGCGTCGTTGGGAAGGGCGGCGTCGTGTTGCACGCGCACATTGTTGACGACAGTTACGCTTCTTCTCCGGTGGACCCGAACGACATCGCGCAGCGAACTCGATCCTACACGAGCTCTGATAAAATTCACTCCCACGTCGCTGGGGTGAAGTTAGGCGGTCACAGCGGTACCGTGAACGACATCAACAATGCGAAAAGGGAGCTAGATGTCAGCCATGTTAGCAACGCAAGCAGCAGCCACTGGTTGCACGAGCACAAGGTTAGCCCGAGAAATAAAATGAATAGCAGTGTCATCAGAAGTCGAAGCATGAGCCCCAAGCGATCGAAGGAAAAGGAGAAAAAGAAGGACGGGAGGGATAGCCCGATTAGATGGTTCATGACCAACGACCCAAAGAGCGGCTTGGACTACTGGTACAATCCTTGGTCGGGAGAGACGACGTGGCACAAACCAAAAGACTTCGACTCGTCTCGTGGCGCCTTTTACAATCACCTCTAATGGATTTCTATTCCGAATCAATTCTATTTCGATTTCTATTTTGTTCCCCTACTTTCTACTTTCGTAGCGCACGAAGCGCACGGAGGCCACCACCTCTCGGCACCGCGATGCCGGCCTCCCCGTTCAGCACACTTGCGCTGTCGCTAGCACTGTTGTCGTCGTTCTTTGATTCCGCATTGTATAGCTCGTCGTGCAGCAGCACCTTGGGCATGGTTAAATTTGCAACCGAGTCGGGGTCCAATGTTTTGCTGTCTTTTCCGACCAGAAGCGGTGGCACTCCTCCGGCCTTCGCCACAATCATTGACGGCTTTTCCGGCGCTATCAATGTTTCGTACTTGAGCAAGTCTTTCGGAGATGGCGCGCGAAGCTCGTCCCCTGGCACATTGTCCTCGACATTGCCCTCGTCGAGGTAAGTGAGGCGGTAGTGGTTGGAGGGTTGGACTGCGAGTATTTTTGCTGGAAAAGAGAGATCCTCAAGGAGTCTTTCCACCAGAGTGCCAACGAAGAATTCACAGCCGAAGGACATGATGATGTGCACTCTCAAGCAAGTTGCAAAGTAATAAATGTAATAATGTTGTGAAGCAATGTGTGTTTAAGTTTATTGCTTTCAAATTGTTTTGCAATAAAAAAAAAATTTAAAAAGGTAGTTTAAGTGTTCCAATGGCACGTAACAAGTACGAGGGCTCGCCCCAATATCACCATCACAACAACGAAGGGGGATTTGGCAATCTGTCCCCCAGTATAACACGTCACCAAAACAATAATAATGACAACACCAAAAACAACAACAACAACAAATATATAAACATCGACGTTGTGGAGGGGACCGTTAATCTTGACGACGTCTCGTTTTCGCTGCAAGAAGGTACAGGGGAAGTTAGTGTGCCTCAAGGAAATTGGGACAAGAAAGTCCCACTAAATGTTGGAGAGGATGGGGTTGTTTTCGAAAACGGTCGATGGAAGACTTTGCGGACCTGGGAATCTCCATTGGAGATGATTCGAGAGTCAAAAAAGGCGCGGTACAGCGTATTGGCCACTTCATTTATAGTGGTTTCGCTGCTGTCGTATTGGGCTTTCTACTTCCACACTTCTTGATTCGGGGTGAATGGTTTTTGGATTGTTCGTGGCATTTGCGAACGAGGCTGCAAAACCGCGCCTCCACTTATATATGATATGGCTGAAGCTCTAAAAATCAGGGTATGGCATATTTAAAAGCTATTTTGTTAAAAAGGTCAAGCTTGACATGATAAGCAAACATCATTTTGTTCACCGTTGTTGCCGAGAAATTCCTTTTCGATCGTAGCTTCCTCGCTCATCTCTTCCCCTGTTCCTGCTCCTGCACCTGCTTCTGTCCCTCCTTCCTCGCTCCCTCCCCCCCCCTTATCATCATCTCCGTCCTTATCCCCATCCTTATCCTCCTCCCCCCCACCCCCCTCTACAGTAAATTGAATTGCACTCGCAGCTGGTTTGCTCCTCAAATAGTACATTCCCGTCTTCAAACCCTGCTCCCAGCCGTAGAAGTGCATGGCCGTCAACTTCTGCTTCGTGGGGTTAGCCACGAACATGTTCAAGCTCTGGCTCTGATCAATGAATTTTCCGCGATCGGCCGCCATGTCTATTATGTCGCGCATGCTGTACTCCCACACCGTCTTGTATAGCTTTTTAATCTCGCTCGGGATCCCCTTGATGTTTTGGACACTTCCCTGGTCCCTCATGAGTTGGTTGCGAACACTGGGGGGGGGTTCCGATTTTGTGTTGGGTTAGTTCTCTTTCCGCTCGGCTCCGCTCACTCAATTTAACCTCACCTGTCGTTCCACAAGCCCAGGTCGGTCAAGTCCTGCAGCAGGTGCGAATTGGTCAAGATGAACTCGCCCGATTTCACCCTCCTCACGTACATGTTGCTCGTGTACGGCTCGATGCACTCGTTTACGCCGAGAATTTGACTCGTGCTGGCAGTGGGCATCGGGGCCACCAAGAGAGAATTGCGAAGCCCGTCCGATTTGATTTTCGCCCGCAATTTGTCCCAATCGTTCACCGTCTTGAAGGCTCTGTTTTTGTTGTTGTCCTTGGCCTGCTTTTCCCAAAGGTCCTGCTGCAGAATCCCCTTCGACGCGGGCGACCCCTCGTAGCTCGAGTATGGGCCGTCCTTTTTCGCCAGTTCGCAGCTTGCCTCAAGGGCGGCGTGGTAGATTGTCTCGAAAATCTGCGCGTTGAGCACTGCGCCGGCTGTTAGCCATTTCATTTCATTTCATTTCCGCTCGCTCGCTCGCTCACCTTTCGCCTCGTCGCTGCTGAACTCGAATCCCATTCGAATGAACACGTCCGCCAAACCACTCACCCCCAGCCCAATGGGCCGGTGCTTCTTGTTGCTCACGCCAGCGGATTTAATCGGGTACAGGTTGATGTCTATGATTCTGTTCAAGTTCTTCGTCATGACCTTGATCGAGGAGTGGAGCTTTTGGAAGTTGAAAGTTGGGGGATTTTTATTCTCATTCACGTTCTTCAGGCCAAACGGCGACCCGCTGATTCGTTTGTTGTTGGTGTCCACGAACTTGGGCAAGCAAACGGAAGCGAGGTTGCAAACGGCGGTTTCTTCGGGGCTGGTGAACTCTACGATTTCGGTGCAGAGATTGGAGGATTTGATCGTGCCGAGGTTCTGCTGGTTGGACTTGGAGTTGCAGGCATCCTTGTACATCATGTAAGGAGTGCCAGTTTCGACCTGGGCGTCTAGAATTGCGTTCCAAAGGGTGCGGGCCTTTACGGTTCGGGTGGCCAAGCCCTTGGACTCGTAGGATTTGTAGAGGGTTTCGAACTCGGAGCCGGAGCAATCGGAGAGGCCTGGGCAGATCGAGGGGCACATCAGGCTGCACCGACGGAGCAAAAGATTGAGTGGGTTAGTGTTTAGTGGATGTGGATGTGGCCGTATGCTTCGCTCGCTCACCTCCAGTCGCCGTCGGCCTTGACTCGCTCCATGAAGAGGTCATTGATCCAAAGCCCGTAGAAAAGGTCTCGGGCTCGCTCCTCCTCCTTTCCGTGGTTCTTCTTAAGGTCGAGAACGTCGAAAATATCGGCATGCCAAGGCTCGATGTAAATTGCAAAGGCTCCCGGGCGTTTGCCACCGCCTTGGTCAACGTAGCGAGAGGTGACGTCAAAGACGCGGAGCATCGGGACGAGTCCGTTGCTGATTCCCTTCGTCCCCTTGATGTGAGAACCTGCGCCGAGCGAAGAAGGTGCCAAACGAATTGAGTGGGTTAGCGAAGTAGTGGATGTATGTGGGTGGCAGTAGCCATTTCGCGCACTTAATCGCGAAGTTTTCTAGCCTTCCGCTCCTCACCTCTAGCCCTGATGTTGTGCACGCTAAGACCAATCCCCCCCGCACCCTTGCTAATCTGCGCGCAGCGCTGCGCCGAGCGAAGCGAAGCGAAGCGAAGTTAAGCGAAGCGAAGCGAAGCGAAGCGAAGCGAAGCGAAGCGAAGCGAAGCGAAGCGAAGCGAGGCGCAGCCAAGCGAAGCGAAGCGAAGCGAAGCGAAGCGAAGCGAAGCGAAGCGTAGCCAAGCGAAGCGAAGCGAAGCGAAGCGAAGCGAAGCGAAGCGAAGCGAAGCGTAGCCAAGCGAAGCGAAGCGAAGCGAAGCGAAGCGAAGCGAAGCGAAGCGAAGCGAGGCGCATTTTCAACGAAACACGAGTGTTCGAGTGCACGCGTGCATCGAGCGAGCAAAAATTGTTGAGTAGGTTAGTTCAGTAGTGGATGTAGCCATGTATAGTAGCAATTTAGCACGGAGGCTTCTTAGCTTAGCAGCACCCTTGAAAAAAAGGCCAAAAAAAGTTGAATCACTGAATCGGCCATAACACCAACGTATGGAGGTTTTAGACGCTCAAAATTGGACACGGTGGCGAGTTCGGCCAAGCGCATCTTTTTAAGCGAGGGGGTTGTTCGGGGACGGTCCGAAACACACAGATTAAAAGGAAAGGTTCAATTTTTCCTCAAGGCTCGCTCGCTCACCTTCAACGTGTCGTAAATCCCCACGATGCTGTCGTCAGTCATTTGAACGAGAAAGCACGAACTCAGTTGCGGGTGCGTCGTCCCCGCGTGAAAGAGCGTGGGTGAAGCATGGGTAAAGTGGCCGGTCGACATGAGCTCGTAGGACTCGAATGCAGCCTGGAGGCACTCCATCTGGCGGGACTTTGACGTGGTGGAAAGGTCGAGATCGGAACAGTGGATTCCGAGAGCGACGCGCATCCACATGTACTGGGGGCGCTCCAGCGGGGTGCCGGAGGCTAGAGATTTCAACAAATATCCCTTCTCGAGAGTCTTGAAGCCAAAGTAGTTCATGTCGTGGTCTCTCTTGTGGACGATCTGCAAAAACAGATTGGTGTGGGTGGTGTTAGATGAAGAAATCATGCTATATTAATATGAATATGAATATATCAAAACCCACCTTCTCGTCGATTATATCGCCATACTTGTCAATCACCTCCATCAGACTGGGCTTAATGAAACCCGCAAACTTGCCAGAGTTTGGGTCGGTTTGCTTCGACAGGATTGACATCGTTTTGGAAAAGGAGGCATCGGTCTCTTTTTGGAGGTTGGAGACAGAAATTCGAGCCGCAAGGCGGGCGTAGTCAGGGTGAATCGTTGACATGTAGGCGGATGTTTCCGCAGCAAGATTGTCCAAATCTCGAGTTTTCACGCCCGGGTAGAGGCCAGATATCACCTTTTGGGAAATTCGGGCAATGTCCACGTAGTTGGTGTCGAGGTTGGAGGTGAGGGAGTTGATTCGGGTCTGAATCTTATCGTAGAAGATCTGCTCGGATTCACCGTTGCGCTTTATTACATACATCGGTGAGGATGTTGTGTTTAGGGGGGGGGGGGTTATCGGTGATGGTGAGGATGTGGAATTTGGGGATTGAGAAAATGGGTGTTTTATTGACGATGTTGGTGTCGATGTTGCGATTGATATGGTGAGGATCACACATTGAATTCTACGAAGGATGATCATTGGAGAGATATAAACCTGAGAGAAGATATCATCCTTAATCAAGTCACCTCACAAAGTTTTTGGTCTAATTTCACGTCTCAGCAACACGTTCGGGCCGACCAAAAAACAAGAACATTCCATGCCTTCTTCCAATGAGCACCACAAGTGGCTCGAGAAGCGTGATTGGCTCGCGGTACAAGGAGTCATCCTTAACCCAGATAGGGACGAAGATTTGCTCAGGAGAAAGTACAAGGAGAGAGATGAGCATGGACGACTGCCACATCATTGGATGGCAGCGAAAGCTCAGACACACACACATATTCTTGCCCATGTGGGCGTGCAGTCGGTTTGCTTCAATCTACAGGCCCTCACCACACGAGACAATAAAGGCGAAACACCTATCGACATTGCCCGTAGGAGTGGAGCCTGTGCTGAGATCATCGGCTTGCTCTCCCTCACTCCCGAGGAAGCTCGTTCGTTGGGTGGTAAGGAGATGAACCGCTTGTACGCACCAGTGGCTTATTGGCAGGATGAGATGGTTGGGTGGATCCAATCACGATCGTGGGCAGACTGTCACAAGTTCTTCAATGAGCACGATGACGAGTTGGTGCGTGAAGTGCTCAAATACAACAATTCTAATCTTCTTCTAGGTGTTGCTCAGCAGAGCCAGGTATACAGCGACTCCCTCGTGTTTCTTGTTCTTCGAATGATCCATCGGCACCCACTTTCCCTTCAGGCTACCGGCGATGACTGGCCTCAGGGAGCCACGCTCCCTGATTTTGCTCAAAGCCACAATGCGTGCAGAGAGGTTGTCAAGGTCCTCCGCCTCACCCCCACCAACATCTCCTCCACCCCCTTCCCCACCCTCCTCCGACAACACCTCCCCAAACAGTTCGTCGACGAGGAGATCTACGGCACCTACAACGCCGCTTGCACGTTCATCAAGCACATGAAGTACGACAAGGCTGAGCTGGTCGAAATTGAGGCGGTCCTCAAGCCGGCTCGCAAGTGCGACGTCTGCGGTTCCACCCCCGCCAAACCCTGCGCACGGTGCAAGCGCACGTTCTACTGCTCGACCGAGTGCCAAAAGTCTGCGTGGAAGAAGCACAAGAAGGCGTGCAAGGCGCCGACGGGAGTGGCGGCGACAGAGGCAGAATTGCGGGGTTTGCACAAGGGGATGCACTTCCTCAACCGATGCATCCAGGAGAACGGGGCTGGGGATGGACCAACCAGCGTGGTGCTGGACTTTTTGAGAAGTTATTCAACGTAGACCAGGCGAAACTGTGAGAAAAACACTGTAAGATTGAAGGATTTTATTGAAAGATTTTCTTCATCATCCCAAAATGCCCACCAAAAATTGATATTATTTAGAAATTGTTAGCTCAAACCGTCACCACACTTTTGATGAGTGTGCAGACCATCCAGATTGCAGCTTTTAAGACAGACTCGCTGTAAATTCGATTCGTTTCCTCCTCTTGGAAGGCAATCTCGACGAGGTTGAAATTTCCTTTTTATGTCAATAAAAATTTAGCGAAGGTAGCAATGTGTTCCAGCAAATGCGGACTCGAGCAAGATGTGCTGTGTTGGTCTATCACTTTGTGAGAAAAAAAATTGTCAATAGGTGCATTCCTATAAAATTTTTCAACGTACGTTACGGTACGTCATGTGAATTTAAAGCAATCGTCGACCCTCTCCATCTCTCTATCTCTGCTTGAGGGAAGTTCGGTGCGATTGAGTATTCGTAAAAACCTTTTTCTCGATGTTCATTTGCTTCTTTCAGACTTTGCTTCTTGGATTCGTCGTATTCGTATGCTAACTAACACCCCCCTTCCACGCACACATACATCTTCCTCGCTACAACAACTCCCCCTCTTCCACCCTTCCCTCCCCCTTCACCACTCACTTCACTTCACTTCATTTCACACTTCTTCAGAATTATGACCAAATCTGCCACTTCCAAGCCCAAAGCGGTCAAGCGCAAAGCTGGTTCTACCGGAGTACAGAGTAACTGGAACCGTTACTGCGCCGCAACCCGCTCCGGCGTTACTGCCAAACTTGGGGAAGCAGATCGCGGCGAGATCATGAGCTCCCTCGGTGTGAATTGGGGGAAGCTTTCCCAAGCTGAAAAGGATGAGTGGTGAAGTGCATCCAATGCACTCAATTGAATTGATTTGAATTTGAATTTGAACAGAGAGAAGAATACAGAGAGAGCATGATTTTCTTTGCTATGTTAAATTTAAATCACTCTTTCTCATTTCTCTCGCAACTCTCCTTCTAATCGGATCCTCCCCCTCATCCATCTCTATCCTCTCCAACGCTCCCTTCCCCACCCCACCCAAGCTCCCCCTAACGTACCTCTCGGCAAGAACCGCCCTCGCAACGTGCAGCTCCTCGTCCCCCTCGTCGTTCTTCGCCCCCCTTCGATCCACGAATTCCAGCATTTCCGCATCGCTCATTTCCGCCCAAATCGCGTTACCCGCACTCTTCCTCGCTCTCACCTCCATAACCTCCTCGCTATTTTGTCCGATCAGCCTCAGCTTCCCGTAGAGCTCCTCCCTGTCAGCCCGCCTCCTCTCTGCCTTTGCCACCCAGAAATCCTCCACAGCGAACTGGTCCATTATTGGGAACCTGTCAATCGCATAGCTGAGCAGCGGGCTGGGGTTGAGGGAGAGGTAGTTTGAGAGGGAGGTCTCCGCATCCTCATCCTCATCCGTGTTCAACGCCCCCTGCTGCTGCTGCTGCTGCTGCTGCTGCTGCTGCTGCTGCTGCTGCTGCTGCTTGTCCCCGACCATTATTATCACCTCATACCGGCCAGTTTCCGCCTCAGCTCCACCATCAAAATGCGGCGAGTGAAGGGCGAGCGAGAGCTCAACGTTGAACTCCGAGTTTGCCCCGGAACTTATCTTGTAAGCGTCTATCGATCCCAGGGTGAGGGTCGTGTAGATTGTGCTGTCGGAAATTGCTTGGAGGTGGGACAGGAAGTTGGAGACGAGGGAAATCACACAAGTGGGAACTTGAGTTGAAGCGCGGATTTGGGCTATGAAGCAAGCGAAGATTATGAATGTAAAATGCATGTTCTTAGATTATATCTTTATGGATATGATGATGTTGTGATTTGCCACGGAACCGTGATCTTCACTTGCCACCTTGCACAAATGATGATAAAATTCAAAAACAATCTCATAATTTTAATCCAGTCGCCACAGTTTCAGTTCAGATTGTCATCTTCCCTTCCCTCCCCCCCATCCCCGATGTCATCGTCGTTTTCCTCCGGCAAAACGTGGTGGTCGTCTGTCCCAAAAAAGCCCGGTAGTAGTGTGGTGGCGGTGGGCGCTTCGGCAGGATCCTCCTCCGCCTCCTCCCCCCCCTCCTCCCCTCCTCCGTCCTCCCCGCCCAGGGGTGGTGGTGGTGGTGGTGGTAGGGGCTTGGGCGTCGGCCCGGCAGTCGGCAACAACAACAGCAACAGCAACAACAACAACCCTTCTTTGCCCTTGGACCTCTCGCCCCGCTCTCGGTCTTCCGCCACCACCCGGGGGAGGGGGGGGGGGGG
>BRYC01001398.1:0-14213 GCA_030267985.1 Parmales sp. scaly parma
ACTAATATAGCTTCATTAAATGAGCTGTGAGGCGAATTAACGGAGATTTGCGGGTTGAGACTGAGGAGGGACGCTATGAGGACAGGATAATGGAAAAAAAACGGAAAACGAATTGATCAGTCTTGAGAAAATAGGGGGTTAAAATGTGACACTTAAAGTGGAAAATCGGGAGTTTAAGTGTCAAAATCGATAAGTACTTATTATTGTTCGGGGGGGGGGGAAGGGAAATCGAAAATTAAGTCTAAAAAAATTAAAAAATGGGTAACAGCCTTAGAAAGAGTACTCCTCTCATCATGTACCAGCACCAGTAGCCAATCAAATGGATCGAAATCTCACACAGCAACAGAGACGAAATGACATTTTGAACGCGTACAGTTCGAACTTCTCTCTTAGCATCGAGTCCCACCATAACAATTGTTATTCTTGTTGATGCGGCAAGCGTCCCGGGACCCTCTCCCCTTACAACCCAGAAGACTGGATGGGTAGACTGCAACAATCCCCGATTACGCCAATTTTCAGCAACACGTGTATCACCATTACGGAGTTCAATTTTGCAAGTGCTGTCCCGATTCGGTGCGCCAGAGTCAAATGGACAGACTCCTCGATCAATTTATCCAACAATTCCGACTTCAACGAATAACTTTTGGTTTCGGCGTCCGGAAAACGATGAATAATAATATTTTTGCTTGGAGGATTAACGTGAGGATTCGACCATTGATACAAGTATGAGAATAACAGGCAGGCAGGCAGAAATTAAATGTTTTCCAACTAATGTTAAATTTTGCTATAGCAATAACGCACTCATTATTTGTCACCTTCTAACATCTCGATCCTCGCTCTCTGGCTCTCTACAGTCCTCTCCGCTAATCCAGCGGCCAGCTCTGTCTCCAGAACATTGTACCTGAGCAACGTTTCATCTTTCTCAATGTTTCCTCTTCGCTGGCGAATGACCTCCTCGCGAACCTCCAACTCTCTCAGCCGCAACTTGAGCTCCCCCTCCTTGATTTCCACTCTCCGGAGTTTTTCCCTCGCCTTCCTCCCTCGCTCCTCCGCCGCTCCCCTCTCCTCCTCTGCCCCCTTCAAGCTCTCCTTAACCTTCCCCTTAATTTCCTCCACCCCTGCCCACTCCTTTTGGCACGCCCTTTTCCTGTCCTTGACCTTCTCCACATTCCTCTCCAACCCCTTCTCCTTCTCCAGCAGTTCCAACCCTATCCCGTTGCACAACCTCTCCCTCTCTTCAACCTGCACCACCCTCTCCGCCAGCTCGACCCTCGCCGCTTCCAACCTCTCCCCTTCTTTCTTAACATTAATTTTAATATCCTCAATAAATTCTCTCTCCCCTTCCAACCTTCCCTGTTCCCTCTCAACTTCCCTCCACCTACTCTCCATCATCTCCCTCTCGTCCCCAACCTCCATCCTCATAACCTCCACCTCCTCCTCCCTCTCCCTCCGCTCCATCTCCCTCCGAGCAACCTCCCCGGACCGGCGCTCGACCTCGTCCCGAGCGGCAACGACGGAGGACTCGGCAGCGTGAATTACGCTTTCGACGCCAGCCTCGCGAGCGGAAACGCCCAGCTCTCTCTCCGAGAGAGTTTTTTCAAGCTGCAAAAGAGCGCAAATTAGCACAAATTAGAGCGCAAATAAATTTGTTAGTTGGATCAATTCAGCGGCAGCATTTCAGCGGCAGCATTTCAGCGGCAGAACGAACTTGCTTGACTTGGCTTGACTTGGCTTGACTTGGCTCGACTTGACTAAACTCCACTAAATTCCACTAAATTCCACTAAATTCCACTCACCTCCTCCAACCTCGCTTCCAGCTCCCTAACCGTCCCCTCCTCCCTCTCAAGTATAATTTCTCTCCTTTGGTTCACCTCCTCCCTGTTCCTCGCTTCGTTCGCCCTTTCCTCCATTCTCCTTCCCTCATCCCTGATCGCGTTCCCCTCCTCGTTCACCTCGACCTCCCGAATCTTCACCTCTGCCTCCATCCTCAATAGTTCCGCTCGTGTCCCTTCGTCGGTAGCCTTCAATATTCTGCTCTCCTCCTCCCTCTTCCTCTCCCTCTCCTCCTCTCTTTTTCTTCTCTCCTCCAAAAATGAATAAATTTTTTCTTCCCTCTCTCTGATCTCCTTTTCCTTCGCCTCCACCTTCCTCTTCTCACTCCTCACTCTCTCTCCCTCCTCTTTATTCTCCCCTTCTTTTCCTCCCAGCTTCGCCTCCCTCTCCCTCAGCCTCCCCTCTCTCTCGTCCAACCTCCCCCTCTCCGCCTCCAACCTTCCCTCCTCCCTCCTCCTCTCCTCCTCCTCTCTTCTTCCCTCCTCCCTCCTCCCCCTCTCCCCCTCAACTCTATCCGCCTCTTCCACAGCTTGCTGCCTCGCCCGCTGCCTTGCCCGCTCAGCCGCCTCTGCCGCCTCAGCTGCTTGTGCCGCTTGTGCCGTTTGCCTCTTTTGCTCATTTTCACTCATCTCGTGAAACTTTTCATCAAACTTCTCCCTCGCCCTTCTGAGCCCCTCTCTCTGCCCTTCGATCTCCTTCCTCCCCTCGTCCTCCCTCTCCCTCCGTCCCCTCTCCCTCTCCCTTTCTCTCTCTTCGCTCTCTTCCTCCCTTTTCCTTTCTCTCTCTTCACTCTCCTTCCTCTCCTTCTCCACCTTCGCCCTCTCCTTCTCCAAAAACCCAAACCCCTCCTCCAACGCCCTTTTCGCATTCCTCTCCCTCGCCTCAACCTCCCCCCGAGCCCTGATCGTCCTGAGAGCGCACTCCCCAACCCACCCCCTCCACGCCCTTTTCACCGCCCTCGGCCCGGGCATTAAAACTGGCACATTCGCCGCCGCCAGCACCCTTACCATCATCCGAGCGCCCGCTTCCTTCCCCCTTTTCACTGCTCTCACTGCTCCCCCCCCCTCGCGCACGAGCGAGCGCCCCCGGGCAATATCCCCCCGGGCAACGAACGTGCGCCAACGGGAGTATCCGGAGAAGAGAGCGGAGAGACGGAGGTGGGATCGACCAATACCCACACCCATACCCACACCCATACCCATACCCAAATGGAGAGCTCGACGGAGGGAGAAGGCTACGAGGGGGAGAACGCCGGAAACGACCTTCTCCACGTCCCTCACTCCCCTCTGCAGCTTCTCCTCCCTTATTATTATTCCCTCCTCTTTCCTAAGCGTTTCTGAAAGAGCTTCTTTCCTCTCTTCTGTCCGTTTATTCCACTCCTCCTCCTCTTTGTAAAGGCTCTCCTCGAGGCCGTCCCTCGCAAGCTTAAGCTCCTTCACCTTCCCAAGCAGCGACTCCAGCGTCGCCTTCCCCGCGACAACCTGCCCGTTCAGCACCCTTACCATTTGAGTCTTTTCAGCCAGCGATGCCTCCCTCCCCTCAACGGTTTCTTCCCTGATTGTTGCTCGCTCCTCCCTCTCGGCAACTGCCGATGACCGCTGAGTAAGCGCCTCCTCCCACCCCTCCACTTCCCCCCTCGTCCTATCGAGATGAGCGACGCTACGCTCGAACTCCTCCTCCCTAACTCCGTCGAGAACCTCCCGTTCCAGCCTCCCCCCCGCCTCGATCTCGAGGCCGACAATTCTGTTCTCGAGTATAATCACGCTCGCCTCCGCAGCTTTTAGAGCCTCCTCCGCCTTGATCCTCCGCTCCACGAGCTCCTCCCTCTCCCTGCTAATCTTCTCCTTCTTCTCCCTCGATTCCCTCGCCTCCCTCGCCCGTTCCTCGTCGAGGATTTTACCCTCGAGCCGAACCCTCCCATACTCAGCCGCGACCTTTGCCCGATCCTCCTCCACGGCAGAAACTCTCCTATCAATTTCCCCTTTAGATTTTGCCGCCGCCGCCTCGATAATTTCCATCGCCTCCTCCCTCGCCTCCTCCTTCGCCTGCTCTTCCGCATCCTTCCTCCCCTGCTCAACCCCCCTTTCCCTCGCCAATTCCAATTTAGCGGCCTCCCTAGCGGCCTCATCGGCCCCCGAGACCTTTTGCGAAAGGGCCAGGAGGGTCAATTCCTGTTCGGAAACCTTCGCGAGCGCTTCAGCGAGTTGGGCGTCGCGCGCTCCTCCAACGGCTTCCTCCTCGAGACGCTTCCCCAGGGCAGTTTCTCTCCGCTCGATATCGACTTCTCGAAACCTAACTTTCTCCCGGTCTGCATCGAGCTTGGTCCTTCCAACGTTCGATGTCTTCTCCCGTTCCCTCTCCTCCTTCGCGACCTCCAGGCTTTTAGCTTCTGCCGACTCCAGCAGCCTGTTTGCCTTTTCCTCCTTGCTTCTGATGCTTTCCAGCCGAGAAGCAGCTTCTTCGGTAGCTTTTTGAGCCTTGAGAGCCTCGGACTGAGCTTCGGTGACCGCACGTTCGACCTGTGAGCGAGTCCGCTCGAGCTCGCCTTTACTCTCCGAGAGCCTCTTCGAAAGCCTCTCCTCCTAGAAAGACAAGGCGGACAACGGTAAGGAGAGGCAAAGCGAAGCGAAGCGAAGCGATCAGTTATTTTAGGTGCGATGCTTACTGATGTAATATGTGCTGCGACTGTGAAGGTGTGTGTTCTTCAGCTCACCTCCCTCCTCGCCTCGTCCTCCCTCCTCCTCGCCTCCTCCTCCCCCAGCGTCCTTAGCCGCTGCACCCTTCTCTCCTCCTCCGCGAGCCTCCTCCTCTCTTCCTCGACCACCGCCTGGAACTCCCTCTTCATCGCCTTAGCGTGGGATTAGTGTTGTTGCGCTGTGTTGTGTCGTGCTGTGCCTGCAGCTCGCTTCTTCAGCATCCTTTGCTCACCTCCCTCTCCTCTCGACTCCTTCTGTCCGCATCCGCCCCTAGACTCACGATCCTCTCCCTCTCCGCCTTAACAAACTCCAACTCCCTCTCCACCAACCCAAGCTCGTCCTGAGCTTTCCGAAGCGCCTCCCCTGCCGCAACCGCGTCCTTTTCCGCACTTGCCGCCTTGAGGTGGATGAAATCGAATCGAATCGAATCGAATCGAATTGGATTAGTGTTGTTGTTGTAGTTGTTGGTTGTTGTTGTTGGTGTTGTTGTTTGTGTAGCATTTTCGCTTTGCACTTTTTCCGCTTTTCCGCTTTGCCTTGTTTTCTCACCTCCCATTCCGCCTCCTCCAACCGCCGCTCGTGGACTCCCACGTCCGCTTCGTACATTTTGGTCATCTTTTGTCGGAGCTTGTCTTGCTCCGCGTCGAAATCTCCCTTGGCAGCCTGGGTTTTGTTGGCACGGTCCGCCTCGTCCCTTCTTATGTTCTTCGCGTAGTTTGCCTGCCTCTCTTCCTCCTGCTGTTCGTTTCTTTCCTTGTCCCTCGTCGCCTGTTCCTTCGTCTCCTCCAGAACCTTCCCCTGGGCTTTCACCTCGCCCTGCACCCTCTCGAGCTCCCTCCTTCCCTTCTCCACCTCCCCCTTCAACCTCGTGTACTCTTCGATCAAGTAGTCCCTCTCAACCCCCACAGCCTTCACCTCCGACTCCCTCGCCTCCAGGTTGAACTTCGACCTCTCGACAACCTCCTGCACCCGGGTTTCCTCCCCGGCAAGCTTCTCCTCCTTTCTCGCCAGAAGGTCGATCTGCCTCTCTGCGGCAGCTCGAGCGTTGAGGGAGTCCGCCTGGAGTTTCATTGCGCTCGCCCCCAGCGCCTCCAGGGCCTCCTGGGACGAAGCTGCCACGGATGCTCGGTGCGCAGCTTCTGCCTCCAACCGCTTGCTCTCCTCGAGCATGGCTGCAGCTCTCGACTCCCGACTCGCGGACTCAGCGGCGTCAGCTGCACACCTCTCCTCTCGAGAAGTAATTTTCGACTCCGAGAGAGTAGCGATCTCTTCCCTGGCTGCAACTTTACTTTCTCTGTCTTGCCTCTCCTCCTCCTTCCTGTCGCATACCTCCGCCTTGGCCCTACACGCGTCCTCCCTCTTTTCCAGCAGCACCTCTTCGGCATCCAAAAAGTTCTCCCTGCTCTTTAGCTCGAGGTCCCTCCTCTCCGCGTCCTTCTCCCTCGCCGCAACCTCCTCGCTCCGACCCTTTACGTCCCTCGCTAAATCCTCCACCTCCCCCATCGCCTCCCTGTGCTTTCGACCCTGCTTACTCGCCGCCTCCTCAACCGTAGCCATCTGAACGGCAAGCTCCTCCTCAAGCGCCTTCACCTCCGCCTCGCGATCCGAGATCACAACCTCGAATTGGCGCAGCCGAGACTCGTCGGATGCGAGAGCTTCCTTCCCCGAGGATACCTCGCCCCGGCCGGCGTCGAGCAGGATCTGGCCGGAAGATACCGCTTCCAGGGCTATTTTTAGCTCCGACTCGCGACCTGAGTATTCAGCGAGCCTCTGGGCGGTCGTTTTTGTAATCTTTAAAGTTGTGGGTCAGTTTCATTTCATTTCATTTCAGTTCAGTTCAAAAGTTTCTCCCACATCCAAACTCCAAGCTCCAAACTCCAAACTCACCTCCTCCCTCTCCCTCTCCAACTCCCCCCTCATCCCTTCCACCTCCACCCCCTTCCTCTCCGCCTCCATAATCAAACTCTTGACCTCGATCTCTCTCTCCTCAACCGCAACCTCCCGGCTCATCACCCTTCCCTCAAACTCAACCAGCTCAACCTGCCTCTCCTCGATCTTGCCCCGGTACACTTCCACCGCCCCCCTCTCCTCCTCGAGCCTCTCCCGCTCTTCCTCGAGCCTCCCCTCCACCTCCCTGACCCTCGCCGCAACGTTCGCAGCCTCCCTAGCCGCCTCCTCCTCCCGCTCATTCACTCCGTCTATCCTAGATCCCAGCTCGACCTCCATTTTCATCACTTCGTCGTACGCGAACTTGACCTTCTTCCGAATGTCCAACACGTCCCCCTCCTTGGTGTCGAGCTCGCTCGCTCGCCGATCAACCTCCGCTGTGGCATCCCTGCCCACCCGCTCGGCTTCGGCCACTTGGTGATCGAGCCGGACCCTCTCCTCAGCCAATCTCTTCTCCTCCTCGGTCTGCTTCTTGTGGGATTCGGAGAGGGTCAGCTGTAGGGCTTTCACCTCCGCCTGCGTGTCGCTCAGGTTGGTCTCTCGCCTTTCCATCGTCTCGTCGAACTTAAGACTTGTCGCCTCAAAAGTTCTTCGCTCCTTATCGAAATTTTCGACGCTGCGGTGAAGGTCCTCCTCCCGCTTCTCGACCGTACTCCGAAGCAGAACGCTCTCCCCCAGCGCAAGGTCCGAATCAGAAAGCTGAGTCGAGGCGAGCTCCCGCTCCTTGGACGCTTCCCGGAGCTCCAAATCGGCCTCGTCGAGCATTGTCCGAGCCCTGAGGTGCCCAACCTCCGCCTCGGCGAGCTTACCCTCGGCGAGCTGGTGGATCTTCGCGGCCTTGGCTTCGGTCGCGGACAGGGCGCTCAAGGCCAATGCGTTCGATGCGCTTAGTTCCGAAGCTGAGGACGCTAGGGTTGCCGTCTTTGCTTCTATTGCTCGCTCGGATTCGGAGAGGCGAGACAGAGAGTCAGCCAGAGAAGAAACTTTTTGTTCTGCCAATTTCTTATCGGCCGTCACCGAGGCAAGTTCGGATTGGAGGCATTCCAAGGTTGCCTTCGAAGCGGAGATTTCGCTGCTTGTGGAGGTGAGATTTGCAGCGAGAGATTCAGAATCGGACTTTTGGGTAGCTGCAGTTGCTTGGAGAACCGTGATTTCACCCGAGAGGTTTGTTTTCGTCTGCTCGAGGACCGAAATGCTCGCTGTGAGGTTTTCGATTTTTTCGGTGGAGGTCGAGATTTTGACCTTGAGTTTTGCGAAGTTTTGGAGGGCTAAGGCTGAGGCTTGTGCGGAGGGTTGTTGTTGTTGTTGTTGTTGTTGTGGCATCAACTTTGTCGAAGGTGATGATGGCGCCAGTGATGATGAATTGTTTGTTCTATGATGATCCTCAACAATCCCGCAAACTTTCTCCCTTTCGCCTACTTTACTCGCCCTCTTCTCGACGCTGAGCTCCCTCTTCTCGACCTCGGACTTCCTCTCCTCAACCTCCAACAGCGTTTCCGCCATCTTATCCTCCGTGAATTTCACTCCAACTTCCCTCTTCCCAAGCCCCCCCTCCTTCTCAGCGAAAGATTTTTCGCGTTTCTCGACTGCTTTCTCCCTCTCCGATACCTTCTTTCGCCTGTCTTCCACCTCGCGGGTGGCCAGCTCCGCCTCCTTCTTGATCTTGTTCGCATTTCGGTCGGCTTCGGCCGCCAAGGTCCGAAGTTTCGTCGCTTCTGCATGAGAACTTTCTATTTCTTTTTCGAAGCCTTCTCGCCTCTCCTCCAACAAATTAACACTTTTCTCGTGGTCAACTTCCCTCACCCTCAATTTCCTCATTGTCTCTTCTGCCTCTTTAATCTCCCCTTCCGCTTGTTCCATCCTGTTCTTCGCGTCCTGGATCTTCCTCCCGCAGTCTAGGTCCACGCTTTCTTTCATTTCCCCAATTTCCCTTTCCTGATCCTTGAGCTCCGCGGCCCTTTCTCCGTCCATTTTCTCCCTCTCCGCCACCACCCTCTCCCGGCCCACGCACCCGGCCAGTCTGCTCTCGGTTTCATGCTGCAGCGCAACAAACGCTGCCTTCTCCTCCTCCAATTGGAACCCGTTGTCCTCCAAAATTTGCTTCTGCTCGATGATTTCCTCCAGTTGCTCCTCGACAGCGGCCTCCCTCACCTCGACCAGCACTTTCTCCTCCTCCAAGCTCTTCCATTCCGCTTCGTTCCTGGCCTCGTGTCGCTTCGCTTCCTCCTCCCTGTCGATCACCATAATTTCATTCTCCTTGACCAGCTCCTCGTTCTCCTTCACCCTCGCCTCTTTCTCCTCCAGCTGTTGCTCCCCTTCCGCCAGTTGAACCCTCTCCCTCTCCACAGTAGACCTATTCACTTCCAACTCTCCTTCGCTCTTTTTAACAGTGATCTCCCGCTCAGCCACCTCCTCCTCCCTTTTCTCGGCCCTTCCTACTTGTTCCTTGGCTTTCTTCATTACCCTCTTTGCATCCTCCTCTGCGCTCTCGGCGTTCTTCTCCAGCAGCACGGCCTGAGCAATTCGCCCTTCCGCCTCACTTACCAATCCTTCCGCTTCCGCTTCTCTGCTCACGCACGCCAGCACTCGAACGTCGGCTGCGTTGACAGCCTCCGCGGCTTCTGTGTTCAGCCGCTCTGCGTCCTCCCTAGCTTCGCCCATTCTTCTTTCTGCCTCCTCCTCCAGGTCCAGGCATTTGCTCTCCACCGCCATCTGCCTCTTCTCCGCATCATTCAGCAGCGCCTTTGCCTTGTCCGTCTCAATTTTGGCGGAACTCAACATTTCGCTCGCTTCCGCTTTGGCTTTTTCCTTCTCCTCCCTCCCAACATTCAGCGCCTCTTCCGCCTCCAGCAGCATCGCTGCTGCTTCCTCTTTCACTTTTTGCTCATATATTTTTGCTTCGCTCTTCATCTCCTCGCACTGCGCCGAGTGAATATGAAATGGGTTAGTTTATTTGGCCGTCTGTTGCCAAGAAATCTCGCCTAGCCATTTCGCGCCTCACCTCTTGCTGCAAAACCTTCTTGAGCTGCTCGTCCTCGTCTTTCCGCGCTGTCAGCGTGCTCAGTATGTGAATTACGTCGCCGTTCGCAGCCTCGACCTTTTCCAAGCAGCGAGCCTCGCATTGCTTGATCTGGTCTGCCAAAAAATGCTCCTTTTCAAGCGTTTCCAGTTTGATTTCGTTTAGGGACTCGTTAGCTTTATTTATAATTCCTTCCGCCTCGGCATCTGCTTCAGATTTTATCGTTGTTGAGGTTGTATATATTTTGGCAGCTTCCGCCTTCAAATTGGTTGCTTCCTGCAAAATTGCATCCTTCTCAGTGTGAGCCCCCGCAAGTAAGTTCTCCTTCTTACTTTCGATTTGGTGAAGGGAGGTTTGCGAGGCGTCGACCTTTTTTACCAAATTTTCTAATATTGCCGTTTTTTCGGCGATCGAGAGTTTGAGTCTGTTGTTCTGCGCCTCCTCGCTACTGTTGGTGGACCCTTTGTCTTCGTCAAGCAGCTCAGCTTTCATTTTTTCAATCGTCTCTCTCTCAGTTTTCAATATCTCCTCCTCCAGCTTCTTCTCGTCCAGCAAGGCGCTCAACTTGGATATTTCGCAATCCTTTGATTCGAGAGCTGCGTCAAACATATTCTGCGCCGAGCGGAGCGCCGAGCGGAGCGCCGAGCGGAGCGCCGAGCGGAGCGCCGAGCGAAGCGAAGCGAAGCAAGAGCAAAACGAATGAAGCGAGTCAACGAATTTGTGGGTTAGTTTAGCTCGAGTCTTCCTCAAGGCTCGCTCGCTTCGCTCACTCACCTCCTTCTTCCCCATCTCCTCCAAAATGTTCACGGATTTCGTAGCCGAATCTAGCTTTGCAGACTCCATCGCATTCGTCAAGGAAATTTCCTTTTCCTTGTAAATTTTCTCCTTCGCTTGAAATTCTGCCTCCATGGTAGATGATGTATGTGAGCAGGCTTTCTTGATTTCAGCCTCCTTGTCCAACAGCTCCGTAACCTTCTTCCCGTGAATAACTTCGAGCTCCCCCTGTGCCGCCGAACGAAGATAAAATAAAGTTATTTTAGAATAGTTTGTTTAGTTTATTAGGTTGTATGTAGTAAAGTGTATTTTCATTTCATTTCCGCTCACCTGCTTTTTATCCAAATCGAGCTTTGCGGAGTTCAGCCGATCGACCTTCTCGTCGTACAGGTTGTTGTGAGATGTTTGTTGGTCGAGGAATTGTTGTTGCTTATTGGCAAAACTGTCGTGGTTCTGGGTTTCAATTTCGGTCAGGTGTGCCCGAATGGCGATCAGGGATTCTTCTTTGGCCTTGCATTTGTGGTCAAAGTCTGCTTTTGAACGGATTAACTGAGAAGCAGTTTTGTCCATATCAACTGTCTTTGCGTTGAAGGAAATTAAATCTTGCTCCTTTTTGTGTACGATGCCGTGCTTCTCAGCCTCCAATTTCTCAAACATTGCGTGCACTTCCGCCTCCCTTTTGTGCACCTTGTCCAAATCGTTTTGGATCTGCTTGCTGTGCTTCTCGGATTGAAGCTTCAAGGTCTGCTGCAAACTCGCGCAGTGCTGCTTTTCTTTCAGTAATGCGTTCCTCGTTGCCTCCACGTTGACCCTCTCCGACTCCAATTTTGTTTCGGAATGCCGCAAATTACTTTCCTTGTCGATCAAAGCAGTTTCTTGGTCCACCACCTTTTTGTGTTCTTCCTCGATCTTTCTTTTGTACTCGTTGCTCTTCCCAATTTCCTTCTTTGCAGATTCGAACAATTTCTCTGCGCCGAGCGAAGAAGGTGCGTGCGAAGGATATTGAATATTGAGCGGTAGTATGTTAGTTTAGTTTAGTTTAGTATATTTTAGTAGTCGCTCTTATTCCCGTCTTCCTCAAGGCTCGCTCGCTTCGCTCGCTCACCTGCTGAAAGCTTTGTGGAGTTTGCCAGGGCATTCTTTTCTTCGGTGATTTTCAACTGTGTAGCGGCTAGGTGGTGCTTTTCCGATGCCTTTTGTTCGGTTTCGTTCGCGCGCCTTTCAATTTCCTTGGATCTTTCGCGGAGGTGGACATTTGCAACTTTCTCGTCCTCCAATTTCTTCTCCTCGCGCTTCAAGCTGCGCCGATCGAAGCGAGGCGCATTTTTAATGGATCAGGGGGGAGGCGAGCGAGCCAAAAAATTAAGATTATTGTTAGTTTAGTAGTGGCTCGCATATATTTCTCGTCTTCATCAAGGCTCGCTCGCTTCGCTCGCTCACCTGTGCAATTTCGTTTCATATATGTGCTGCTGCTGTCGCGCCTCGTTCAATTCCGCCGCTGCTTCCTTGTGCAACTTCCCCATCAGCTGCTTGTTGTCCGTGTCTCTTTTGCTCAACAGCTCTTCCCGAGCATTCAAAGCAGCCTCCTTGCCATTCGCGCTCTCTATTTCCCTCATTGCGTGCAAATGCTTCTCGTTCGTGTCGTGTTCAGCCTTTCTCATTTCGTTCTCTCTCTTCCTAATTTCGGCATCACGGTCGTCCATCTTCTTCTGGCCGTGGTGCAGCAGCTTCTCGGAATCTTTTAAAGAATTCAGTTCCCTCTCCGTGCTCTTTTCGCCTTCCTTCAAACTTCTCTCCCTCGCATCGAGCGCTTCCAACTGCTTGGTGAACTCGTTTTTCTTGGCTATTGACGCCTTGATGTGCTCGTTTGCGGTTTGCTGCGCGGTGGCGAGTCGCTCCTGCTGGGCGGCGTGCTGCTCGTTCAGTAAGTTCACGTTGCTCAGCTCGTTCTTGGCCTTGTTTTCAATGTCGCTGGCATTGATCAGCTTCAATCGAATGTTCTGGTTTTCTTTTTCTTGCTGCGCCGAGCGAAGCGAGATTGTGCGCATTTTTAATGGAGCAGGGGGGGAGGCGAGTGAAGCGAGCCAAACGAATTGAGAATAATGTTAGTTTAGTAGTGGCTCGTATTCTATTCTCGTCTTCCTCAAAGCAAGCAAGCAAGCTATTTATCCGCTCGCTCACCTGCTGTTTTATATCGTGGGCCTGGTTCTTGTAGGTTTCGGCAGTTTGCTCCATCTCCTTAATCGCCAAACTTTGCTGCTCGAGGGACTTCTGAAGGGCCAACACTTTCTCGCATTTTTTAGATGATCTTTCGAGGTTTTTCTGCTCGTTCTTGTAGTGGGCTTGGAGGTTGGTTACGTACTGGTGCAATAAATCTAGATTGGTTTGGAGGGTGATTTGTGATTGATTTAGTGAGACGAGAGTCTTTTGGGACTGTTTGTTGGGTGACGGGTGAGGGAGGGGGTGGTCATCCGAATCCGAATCGGAATCATCCGAATTGGGTTTGGGTGTGGGTGTGGGTGTGGGTGTGGAGGGGGAAAGGGAGGGAGCGACCACCTTGGAATTTTTGGTAGCCTTCCTGATGCGCTTCGTGAACTCGACAGTATGCTCGATCATGTCTTCCACCTCAATGGCGATATTTTTTGTCTGCGACAGAAGCGTCGTGTGGGAAGTTTGCAGTCGATTCACCTGCGTCTTTAGCTTTTCGGCCCTCGTTGTGGCGGCAACGGTGAGATTGTGCTTGGTTGATTGGTCCTGCTCGAGAGAAGAGTAGAGGGTGTGAAGCTCAGCTCGAGCAGCATTGTGGTCGATATTGATGATATTGCCATCGATATTGCTATTCGCGATTGTTAGTTCATCGATAGAGGGGGGGAGGGGGGGGTGGCTGGGAGAACTTCCTGCGGGGTCAATGTTCTCTGTTGAAAAGGAAGAAGAGGAAGAGGAGGAGGCATCTGTGTTCGGATCTGTGAAGGCGCGTGGTTTCCTAGTGGCCCAAGTTGATCGTAATTTCTGAGAGGTGGATTGGGATTGTGCATTTGGGACTTGATGACTCGAGCTGCTTCGAGCATTTAATAAACTCGCGTGTTTGCTCAGGGTTTGTCGGTTCGAAGGCTTCATGCCCTGCTGTCTAATCTTTGGTTTGAATTTATTTTTTTGTTAAATAGCATACCTTTTTTTGGCACCGGAAATTATATTTGTTATATATACTTTTGATCACGCTGCGAACGCAATACAGGCTCTTCCGCTTTCCATAACCATCAGATCACACTATACAAACTAAGACTTGAGTTTCCAACCATTTCCAAGCCGTCCGGCAAAATATTTTTCAAACATCATGATTTTGGTCCTTCTCCAACTCCTCCTCCAACTCCAACTCTCCTCCTCCGTCCCCCTCTCAGCAATAACGACCCCGAACCTCCCTCCAGTAATCCACCCCCCAACAAATCCTCTCTCCACGTCAGAAAACGTCCATCTCCCCATCCCGAGCCTGGTCGTGTCTGACCCGGACATATCCTTAGATTTTGACGGAGCACTTTTTGTGTCTCTGTCCCTCTCCCCTTCCTTAATCTCCTCCTTCAACCCCTCCGGGACCCTCTCCCTCCAGCAGTTAACTTCCCTCTCCTGCCTCGCCTCATTCAACGCCACGCTTGGCAGCGCTGACACCGACGCGACCTACAAAGAGTGCCCATTGCCAGCGGAGGAGTTCTCGTCTCTCAGCTTCAAGGGACGGGTCGAGGACGTTAACAGGGCGCTGGCGGGGCTGGGCTATAACCCCGGGAAGGATCGGTGGGGGGGGGGAGGTCTTGTCATCACGGTCGATGATCAGGGTGAGTTATTGAGTTTTTGTGTTGATTTGTATAATTTAAATATGTGTGATGGATGCGTGATGGATGCGTGATGGATGCGTGATGGATGTATTTTCTCACCCCTCCTCTCCCCCCCCC
>BRYC01001437.1:0-17191 GCA_030267985.1 Parmales sp. scaly parma
GAAATTTCCAAAAAACTCAATTTTGTCCACCTTTAGAGTTTTTTCATTGTCGCGGTCAGATGTTTTGCTTATATTACGATATATTGATTGACATTTTGAGGTTTTTATAAACTTTTGAGTAAAATAAGTTGCAAGAATTTAAATTAATCTTAAGATCATTTTTTAATTTGTCTATTTCGCTCAGTATGATTGATCTAAATTCTTGCAACTTATTTTACTCAAAAGTGTATAAAAACCTCAAAATGTCAATTAATATATCGTAATGTAAGCAAAACATCTGACCGCAATAATGAAAAAACTCTAAAGGTGGACAAAATTGAGTTTTTTGGAAATTTTTCCCCGAAGTTTTTTTGGCGCTTTGCCGTTACCCTGCTTGCGCGGCCTAATAAGCTTGATCTCGGTGACCACAGATGCTTTGCATCGTCTTCCTTTGATAACTAATCCATTCTTGGTCGGAAGGCGGTTTTAATCGGTTTTTATTGGCAATCTTCATCACCGATTTCTCATCAAGTCACCTTGTCGTGCCCCACCACCCACCCCCTCACCAGAAAACTGTGACGGCTGGATTGCACATGCGCCTGGTGCACCCACCAACAAGATATCAAGCGGGGACGAGGTTGCTACACGCTGGCTTCCTTCCAGCTTGGCTTGATCATCACCGGTTTCCCACGCGGGCTCAGAAGGGTCAAAAATCCTCCGCAGCACCCCTGTCTGCTATACTCCTAATTCCTCGACGTGCCCTCGTGATGCCAACACCCAGTGGAGTGCTGAGAATCGGTGTGGGACGTTACATCCCCCTTCCAACACCAAAAACGATGCGATCCCAGCTAGTTTCCAAAAATAGCAAAATTTCAATTTTTTCTCATGAATCGGTGGTTTAATGTTATCAATACGCTGGACCGCGCAGCAGGAACTCTACCACCACACTGGTTGGCCCATCACCAGCCCCAGACCTCTGTATGCACATATTCAGGAGGGCAATGCCCTTGTGGAGGGTGCGGAGCTCTGCCTCAGTCACCGGCGGACTCGTCGGCGCCTTGCACGTCTTCTTGTGCTTCTTCCACGCAGACTTCTGGCACTCGGCGGAGCAGTAGAAGGTGTTCTTGCTCCGGGCGCAAGGTTTGGCGGGGAGGGAGCTGCAGACATCGCACTTGCGAGCCGGCTTGAGGACGGCCTCAATTTCGACCAGTTCAGCCTTGTCGTACTTCATGTGCTTGATGAACTTGCAGACGGTGTTGTAGGTGCCGTAGATCTCGTGGTGCTTGGAGGGGAGGGATTGGAGGAGGAGGGTGGGGAAAGGGGTGGAGGAGATGTCCTTGGGGGTGAGGCGGAGGACCTTTCGGATCTCTCTGCACGCATTGAATTGGGGGTGCTCAGCATACTGGATGGCTATGCTGCCATGGATGCATTTAGTGGTGAGGGAATGTGGATGCCGATGGATCATTCGAAGAGCAAGGAACACGAGGGACTCGGTATATGCCTGCCCAAAGCAAGCGACCTCTCGAAGAAGATTAGAATTGTCGAAACTGAGCACTTCACGCACCAACTCGTCATCGTGCTCATTGATCCACTTGTGACAGTCTGCCCACGATCGTGATTGGATCCACCCATTCATCTCATTCCACCAATAAGCCACTGGTGCGTACAAGCGGAACATCTCCTTATAACCCAACGAACGAGCTTCCTCGGGAGTGAGGGAGAGCAAGCCGATGATCTCAGCACAGGCTCCACTCCTATGGGCAATGTCGAGGGGAGTATCGCCTTTATTGTCTCGTGTGGTGAGAGCCTCGTAATTCAACCAAACCGACCACACGCCCACATTGGCAAGAACATGTGTGTGTGTCTGAGCTTTCGCTGCGAGCCAATGATGTGGCAGTCGTCCATGCTCATCTCTCTCCTTGTACTTTCTCACTAGCAAATCTACGTTCCTTTCTCGGTGAGTCATGGCTCCATCTACCGCGGGCCAATCACGCTTCTTGAGCCACTTGTGGTGCTCATTGGAAGGCATAAGGATATGCTCGTGAAAATATCTCAAACGAGAAGGGGGAGAAGATGGCAGGTGGGTTGCTGCGGCAAGGCAGGAGAACGGAGAATTGGTCAAATGGTGTGCTGAGTGCGTGAAGGGCTTTTATATATTGGAAGGACCTCACCTCGGCGTGGAAAATGAGACATTCAAATTGGAATTCTTGAAGCTTTCAAAAGAACAACGTCTATCAAAGTTACGGCAAACCAAGAACCCTCCAGAGCAAATACCAGCGAGAGCTCCACCACCCACCAACTAGCTGATCATGCCACCACTACTTTTCCTCCTCCTCCAGCTTCTCACCCTATTGAACCTCTCAAGCTCTTTCATTATAACAACCCCTTTCAAGGCAGGAGCAACCAAATCCAAGTTTAAATTGCACCAGAAATTTGCAACCTTCGATGATTTCCTGCAAAACTACCCCGAGCCAGTTCTCGTAGATTTTTACGCGACGTGGTGCGGTCCTTGCCAGCTTATGAGCCGTGAGCTGAAGAAGTTATCTGACGACGTTTCGCTCAAGGGCGTGCTGAAGATTGCAAAGCTCGACACAGACAAGTTCCCCGCTCTCGGAACTAAGTACGGGGTTGAAGGGTTACCAACATGCATGCTGTTTAAAAACGGCAAAGTGGTCAAAACTTTTGTTGGCGTAGTTCCTGCAGAGCAGATTCTTTACGAGCTCACCCCACACATTACTCGTAAGCCAAACCCACATACATAGTTAGCTAGGAATAATTAGGTAATCTTCTACCTTCCATTTTAGATTCTACTGTTGGTTACACAATCAAAACGCTCAAAAGCACAGCAGGCAGCAAGAAGGGCCCCAGAAATGTGCTGACGATTCCGTAAAAGAGCCTCGTCTTCCTGCTCGCCAGCTCCACAGCCTCGCTGCTCTTCTCCAAAATGTCCTCGTTCCTCTCTTTCCGCAGCTGTTCTCTCGTCACATCAAACTCCCTCCTCGATTTACCATCTCCCAAAATCTCGTTCGCCCTTTGCACCTCAGCGAATGCTTCCTCCGCCCGAGAATCCTTGTTTTTATCTGGATGAACTGTTTTCGCCAGCGTTCGGTACGCCTTCTTGATTTGCTTGTCCGAAATAGGTCTAATGTTCCACCAGTGCTGCTTCACATTGAGCACGCCGTACAGATCCTCCGAGGCAGCTTTCTTGAGAATTCGTTTCACGATCTTTGCGTCCTTCTGGCGGACTGCTTTGATTTTTTTCTGCTGCTCTTTGCTCAATTTTGCAAACTCGGCTTGGTATTTTCTCTCTCTCTGCTCTCTGACGGCCTCACGGTTTCTTTCTAGCTCAGCAGCCTCGGCAGTTTCCTTCTTGTGCTGCTGCTGGGATGAGTGGTTCTTAAGTTCATCCTCCATCTCCTGAAATTTGTTGCTGTTGCTGTTGCTGTTGTGGTTGTGGTAAGTGGAGCCTGTAGGTGACATTTTCGGCCGTCGTCGTGGTTGCTGTGGTGGGGGAGTAGACTCATCTCGCTCGGCCTCCTCCAGAATTTCTTTCAGCACTCGATCTGTGAGGTCGGAAAAGACAATGTGCTCAGAGAGGAGGAGGAGAAGGAGGAATAGTACGAGGAAACTATCAAAACACATTTAAGCAGTCAAGGGAGATGAAACAATCACTTAAGGGCGAGAAAAAATTTGAATAAGGTGATAAGTTTCACATTTAAAGTTGCGTATGCGGCAAGTGACATGATATTGTCACTCATGTTGCTGCGATGTGTTTTCCCACTCATCACCACTGCCCCTCGCCTCCACCACCACAGGCATGCCTCTTCTGTTCGGCTCTTTTCGGTAATCAGCTACTTCACCGATGTCGAAGGAGATATAGATTACTTCAATCGATTCATAACACATTCCAAAGTCCTGTATCGTGACAAATCGCAGACAGTCCACCTCAAACAAAATACTCACCTTGTGTTTGGGGGTGATGCAACAGATCGAGGAGGCTATGATTTAGCCTGCCTTGACTTGCTTCTCGACCTCAAATCGCGCTACATGGACCAAGTTCACTTCGTGTATGGCAACAGAGATATCAACAAGCTCCGAATATCCCAAGAGCTAGGGCAGCCCATCGATGGACTGAAGACGCCAGTTCACGAGGGAGTATTTTGGGTCCCTCATTCCAGCTCCAGCACGCCCCCCACCGACTCCACCGAACGACTACGGTGGATGCTCAACAACACCATGGGCTCCCCAGACGCGTTTCGCGGTCGGGCTCGAGAGTTGCTAGAACGAGGGGAGCCCTGCGACGATCTAGCGGTCACGAACAGCTTTCGAAACTCTTCCTCGCCAGATGGCGAGCTTGGCCGTTACCTGAAACAGGCCCAAATAGCGGTCAAGATAGGCCCAGTGCTGTTCATTCACGCAGCGCTGCCAAAGCCCCCCGAGGTTCATCCCGAGGTAGCCGGGCAGAACGCGCTCCCTTTTTCCGATGCCAATTCGAATTCCAATTCAGTCGAAAATTGGATTTTCCAACTGAACGAATTCGCTTCCACCCAAATTAAAAATTGGTCCGAAAACATCCACAACACCCACAACACCCAAAATAAAATTTGGTCTACGACGGGTGGTTTCCCTCACGATAGAATCGGCGGTGATCTGATTCAGTATGGCATGGTGAGCGAGCGAAGCGAGCGAGTCTTGTGACAGAGGAGTGTTTTTTCTCGTCCCTGAATAATCTTTTTTGTTTGCCTTTTTTTGAGTTTTTGTGGATTCTCACCACATTGGCGTGCACATGCATGCCCCTGATGTATGGAACGTCCCTGAAAAACCCTCTCGCTCGCACAAAAAAATGCGCTTGATTGAACTTGCCGACGTGTTCAAATCTGAGCCTAACCTACTCAACTGAATAAACAGGGATGGATCGGATCAGACAAATCCACGCGAAAGAAACTTCCCACCGTCTGCTACGCCTCGTGGCTACAAAACGGAATACCTTCTATCAATCAATGCTCAGAGTTCCTCCTCGACTTCTTTGCCAATTCCACGAATCTTCGCGTGATTTGCTGCGGCCACCAGCCACACGGCGACAGCCCGCTCCCATTAAAATTTAGCTCAGGCAATCACCAGCTCGTCATTACCGGCGACACCTCCTACAGCGCCGACACGGTCTGGCTGAATGATGACATCGAGCAGCTCGGCCGTTCTAAGAAGAACTGGAACGGAAGAGGCGACCACGCCGTTTCCGAAATTCTCTTTAGTTTAAGCGACGACGAAACCACGCTAGAATCCCTTGATTGCCACGGGATTTTGTCCGATGGAAAAACTCGCTACTCCTTCAACCCAATGTTGGACGATCTAGTTGGTCGTTTTGCCGAAATCTCGGATTTCGGCAGCGAAGCTTATCACGATGATGACCCAATTAAACGTTTCTTCGTGAAGGGGAAGCTTAACGACAACGACAACGATTATATCCTCTCCTTCTCGATCGGATTCTCTGTGAAAAACAAAATTGTGCAGTTAAACAAACAAAAATAAGTAGCCTACATCTAATCTAATCAAAATCATCTTTCATGTTAACCTTTTTGCTGCCGTAAGCAGCTCCATCCTTGTGGTCCACGTCCACATGGAGGTGCTTCGTTCCAACACTAACTCCACAGCTAATCTTCCCCTCCCCATCCTCACTCCTCAAAATGTTTCTAATTGCTATAGCGGTAGCCTCGCAAACAACAACTGCCCGGTGCCTTCCGTACACGCTACCTACGTTGACGGCCATTGTGAGAGGTGAGGCGAAGCCCGCTGCGCCGAGCGAAGCGAGGCGCATTTTTAATGGAGCAGGGGGGAGCAAGTGAGCAAAACGAATGTAATTGGTAGTGGCTCGAATTCTCGTCTTCCAAAAGGCTCGCTCGCTTCGCTCACTCACCTCCGTTCTCAATCGCGTCCACCAAGCATTCGTGCACCTTCTTGGCGATAGCGTGGATCAGAACCCAAGTGGGAGTCTGTTTTTTGTTTCGAAGTTCATGGTGCTCACCATCGCTATCACCATTCTCCTCCTCCTCCTTGTTGCGGTTCCGCAACATTTCGTTTTTGACTTT
Source organism: Parmales sp. scaly parma (assembly GCA_030267985.1). Taxonomy (NCBI): domain Eukaryota; class Bolidophyceae; order Parmales; species Parmales sp. scaly parma. The sequence goes on from BRYC01001437.1 coordinate 6,066, forward strand.
GTACGACAATCCACTGAGCTTCTTGACGTAATGCGGACATTCGTCAAGCTTCCTGAACCCGAGCGAAGCGAGGCGGATTTTTTTTAGGAGCAAGGGGGGGCGAGCGAGCCAAACGAATTGAGTGGAAAATGTTAGTTTGTAAGTGGACGTGGGTGACTGTAGCATTTCGCGCAAATTAAGGACACGGCAGCGGGTTTGGCCAGGCACATCCTTTTTATTCAAAGGGGTTGTTCAGGGACGGTCCGAAACACGCCATCTGCAGGTCAATGTGTCTTCCAAAAAGCTCGCTCGCTCACCTGCAGTCGAAGACGGGAAGCGGATCGGACAAAGAGAATCCTCCCGAAGATTTCGGTTTGCCATACTTGAAGCCAAAGGAAGTGACAACAATGTGAATTGCTGCTTTTCCGTTTGGCAGGAGCATGCCACTTGATTTGGGTTTGGATTTTGGGGATGAGGGGGGTGAGGGGGCTTTCGAGGGTTTTTTCGAGGGGGCCTTCGAGGAAGCAGGAAGAGGCGCGAACTCGCCATAGTCGGCCATTAAAACGCTCAGTGGCGCGTTGCACCGCTGCTGGAAGCCTTCAACCGAGTCATCATCTTCATTGGGAGGGGGGGCATCAACGGCGCTCATCAATGAGGCCATCAATGTGCTCGCAGCCATTACCGCAAACGTTGCGCACTGCTCGTCCGGCAACCCAGCTTCAATGGTTTCGCTGTTGATAGCAGCCATCGTTTCGGCTGCAACCAGAAGTGGGTCATCATCTGGTGGGGGCTGTTCATTGTTTATTTTGGGTTTGCTCTTGGGTTTACTCTTTTTTCTGTGCTTTGGTTTGCTCGTAACGTTATTAGAACCAAACCCAGAACCAGACCCAGACCAGCTCCCCCAATTATCGTTTGTGGTCGCTTTCGCCTTGTTGTACTTCTTACACCCGACCACCCTCCCGTCAAACTGCGACTTGTGAATGCACGATATCGCAAACCCAATATCTTGTACCAGAACCGTAGCAATTGATGTGTCTGCCTTGTAGGTAATTTCGTTCGGAGTTATGGTAATTCCGCTCTTCGAGAAGTGTTGTACCAAGCTCTGGCTCTGGGAGGCGACATCCCGAAATTGCAGATTCGTGACGATAACACTCATGGTTCGTCTTGATTTTGAGATTTTGTGTTCGGACCAAGAAGGTGATAAGTGTGAATTTTATCCCTTTTTATCCCCTATTTCACTACCCTCCCTGAATGTCAGCGGAGTCGGCTGAGTACGAGGTGCCTGTCGAGGGTGACCGAACATCTGTACCCGATGCAGTCCCCATGGACGATTCGGAAGCAGATACGGATGTATTCAACTCGACATCAGGACAATTCAGTTTTACACTCTTCCTTGCCATCCTCATCCTCATTGGCGGCTGTGCTGTTTACCTGACAATAAAGAAGCAAAAGGAAGAGGATAAGAAATTTGCCTTCTTCGCTGAAATGGTGAGGTTGCTATGTGTTGCTGTTCCTGCTTCCCTGCCTTCCCTCCCTTCCTGTCCCGTCCTCCCTTTCCCATACCCTGCCTTACCTTGCTTCGCCTCACCTTCCCTAACTCACCCAAAACACTCCACTAACCCAACCCAACACCCAACCCAACACCCAACCCAACACCCTACCCAACCCAACCCAACCCAACACCCTACCCAACCCGCCAGGAAAACTCCCAATTTAACATCACCCTCCCTCCTGCCATTGACGAATACTACGTGGTGAAACAGAAGTCGATTGACGACGGCTGGGAGCCGGGGCAGGGAGAACCTTCCAAGGAGAAAACGGAGACTCCAGGGCGAAGGCTTGGCCAAGCGCTAATGAAGCGAGCAATTGCCACAATTCCGCTAATTCAGTACATGCAGAAGGAGGCGCAGGGGATGTACAGGCTGCATCAGAAGAACATGTGCTCGTTGCAGCAGTGGAAACAGTTCCAAACTGCCGAGAGTATGGTGAGCGGGGAGCTCGAAGAGGTTAAGGCTGAGGCCGACGAGGTGGAACCTGGATGGTCCCAGCAGATCTGGGCTCAGGCCGCTAAGTACCACCAGTTGCTGTCCGAGCGAGCGAAGGCCACCGAGGCTCAGCAGAAGCAGCAAAAAGCCTCCATGCAAACACAGCAAATGAAGATTGAACTTGAGAGGAAGCAGATTGCTGAGAAGCAGGCTGCCAAGAGCAACACGATCGAAGATGAAGCACGGCAGGAAATCTTGGCGGAAAAAGCTGCCAAAGAGCTAACGAGGGAGGAGGAGAATAAGAGCGCTAAGAAGTCGTTCAAACCGGGAAACGGCGTGAAGAAGGGCTTTTTAAAATAAATCCTCCCGGTTGATACTTTTGACACCACTACTCACTAATTTGCCTCCCATACCCTATACATCAACACCGTCCACAACCTGGCCAGCAACAACCTTCACCCCCTCATTACCAATCTCAAATGAGTTATTGTTATCCGTCACGAACCTCGTCTTCCCACCACCACCAACATTCTCGACCTCGCTCAAAGCAATCTGAAAATTAACCATCTGCACCGAGCGAAAGTAAGGCGCATTTTTAATGAAGGAAGAGCGAAACGAGCAAGCCAAACGAATTGGGTGGGCAAGATTAGTAGTGGATGTAGCCTTCTATAGCCATTTCGCGAGCTTCATCGCGAACATGCTCGTCTTCCACAAGGCTCGCTCGCTTCGCTCGCTCACCTTGCTCCAAGCTTCACAATACCTATTGTTGCTCTTCGTTGCAATCACACTGACACTGCTGTTGTTTTCTAGGATGTGCTTCAACGAAAAGAAGACATCATTCTGCCCGCTCAAAGAGTTATTGGCAGTGAGCGAGTCCAAAAAAATGTTGTTGTTGTTGAAAGCGCTCAGAGAGTCAATCAGAAGCAGCACAGCCCTAAACTGCGGAATCTGCTGCTTCACGCTCTCCAAAATTGCCAGAAAGTGAATGGAATTTTGTGGTTGGAAAATGTGAAGGTTTGCCGCACATCGTAGAACAAGCTCGTCAACGAACGAGTCGTTGGACTTGTCCTGAGCTCTGATTTCGTTGGAGGAAAGGATCTTGCTTCGGACCAGGAGGAGAAGTCGGAGGGGGTCCAACTTGCAGTCCAAATCGAAGAAAAGGATCGGGGTTGCTGATGGTACGGTTGCAGTTTTTGAGGAGTTGGTGTACATTTCAACCAACTTTGTGGCAACAATCGCAAACAAAGTCTCGGTTTTCCCACATCCCCGTTTACCAATAATCTCAACCACAACATTCGAGCCAGGAATTGGCCTTGAGTTCAACACCAAGTCAACAAAAGCAACACCGGTGTTTGAATTAAAACAAACCGGTAATGCTTCCTCATGAGCTGTTGTTTGTGTTTGAGTAATGTATGGATTGGAGGGAATCGAGCTTGTGGTTGTACTCGAGGTCGTGCTCTCCTGGGTGTTCTGGGTGTTCGTGAAGCAATTGTTGAACGCACTCGTGTCAAAGAAGGCCATGTGATAGGTTTACGCCCTTCGATATGTGAAATGGGAGACTTTTATTAAAAAGTTTGTGTTCGCTTTCTTTTAGCCTGGAATTATCGAACGGCCGAGGGCTGGGATAAATTGAGCTGGTGGGCTAGGCTATGGATCCAAAGAGGGTCCTGGAGAGACACCGTAAATTGCACGCTCTGTATTTTTTCAATTTTAAAATCTCTGGCAAATTCTCATCGCTTTCCTCCCACAACTTACAAACGAGCTGACAATTATTATGCTGGTCCCCTTTCGCGGTGGCATTGTTAACCACCAGAAGTCAATCGGTGGACAATCGCACCCTGGTTATCTTCTATCCTTACATTTACAAAATGATAAGGAAGATTCCCTGTTCTTTTCCCACCTTGAGTATAACGTGTTGACCTCCCTTTTCTCCGCTCTTTCCACGCAAAACAAATCAACCGTATCAATAAACGAACTATCAATGTTTTTCACGATTCGGTGCCCTGTCCTTTCTTTCCTCGACACCCTGAATGAGCGAGATACTGATCTTCATGTGATCGATACTTCCAACACGATGCTGTCTCCTGAAAACCAGCTGACGTTCCAGTTGATGTGCAACACCATTATTAAGCACGGCCTTCCCCCCTCCTCATCTTTCTCCTCTCCCCCCGATTCATCTGTAGGTGAGTGAGCGAAGCGAGCGAGCCTTGTGGAAGACGAGCATACTCGCGATGGGTCTCGCGAAATGGCCGCAGACGGCTACATCCACTACTAAAGTAACCCAATCAATTCGTTTGGCTCGCTTGGTTCGTATCGCTCGTGTTTCATTAAAAATGCACCTCGCTTCGCTCGGCGCAGAGTTTGGCACCGAAGCATTCCTTGTCCTCTGCCGATTTATCTCCTACGCCCAATCTCTCAGGAAGACCCCCCCTCCCGGTGACACAAATTTGAATTTCAATTCCCACACCAACTCTCAATTCACACTACAGAACCTCATCATCTTCTCCTCAACTTACTACTCTTCCTCCTCCAATGCGACATCTGCTTTGGACCTCACCTCCTCCCAGATGTTCATGTGGGACCTCCTCCAATTCAAGTCCAAGTCCAAGTCCAAGTCCATCCCCACGATATACCCCACAACAATCACCCTCTTCAACAATGCATCAAATCCTGCCCAGGTTGAATTTGCAGTCACTCACTATTCCTCCTCCTCTTCCGCTCCCACCAGCGTTCGCCGTGACATGAACGATTTCCAATGGCTCCACGACGAGTTAAAAATAGAAAACCAACTTGGCTTTGCCCTATGCGGGCGAATTCTCCCCCCCTTTCCATCCCTCTCTAGCCACTTGGATTTCACAGCGAAAACGATATCATCAATTGCTCCAATTCTTGATTCTCTAAATCACTACTTCCCGAACAACTCCTTATCCCAAGCCTCCCGAACAATTACCTCCAAGCAAATGTCCGAGCACGCAAAACGGTGTGTTCACCTCCAACGCTACATCAACTACCTGGTTGCCCACCCATCCTTCTCCTCCTCCTTTCCGCTCAACGCCCTTCTCTCCTCTTCCCAAACGGGGCTGGACGCGGCGAAGGAGTGCCTCGAAGCTTACCGAGGCACATCATCCCCCCACACCAACCCCTCGGCCAGTTCTTCCTCTTCCATCACACAATCAACCGACGAGATCGACAACCCCAACAACAACAAGGTTTGGGTTAGGTTTTTGGCAAATACAGCCGTGAAGCTCAAAATTCCAGGTGAGCGAGCAATTGATGAAGACGAGCATACTCGCGATGAATCCCGCGAAATGGCTACAGACGGCTACATCCACTACTAAACTAACCCACTCAATTCGTTCGGCTCGCTCACCTCCCCCCTGCTCCATTAAAAAAAATGCGCCTCGCTTCGCTCCGCGCAGAAATTCTTGACCTCGCCGGCCTTGCCCACTCTTCGTCAAAAATACAATCGGCTTCCCTCCCCACATACTCCCACAACGCTTTATCTGACTCCCCTCCCTCGCTGGACAGCAGCGAGGAAGAGGGCGACGACAAGAACACCTCAAGGTGAGCGAGCGAAGCGAGCGAGCCTTGACGCGCTCGCTCACCTTGACGAAGACTAGCATACGAGCCACTACTAAACTATCATTATTCTCAATTTTTTGGCTCGTTCGCATCCCCCCTGATCCATTAAAAATGCGCTTCGCTTCGCTCGGCGCAGCTCGTTCGAAAACCACGTTGTTTCGGTTGACGGCTTCGACATGCTTCCGGCTCCTCCTTCAACTCCAACCCCAGACCCTCCCACCAACTCCATCTACTACGGAGAGAACGACTTCAATGTAGATGCGGATATATCAAATTTACGAGACGTCATCGTGAGAATTGACAAACAGCTGTCGATGTTGGTAAACGCCGCCAATAAAATTAGGTGAGCGAGCGAAGCGAGAGAGCTTTAGGAAGATTCGTGCACTAACCCACTCGTTTCGTTTGGCTCACTCGTTTTGCTCTTGCTTCATTAAAAATGCGCACAATCTCGCTTCGCTCGGCGCAGCGACAGTCGGCCGTTTGCCGAGCAGGAGAGCGTCATACAACAAATGAACGCCATCGACTCGATCCCAACGATCGACAATAAGCATCCCAACATCCTCGAGAAGTCCTCCTCCGCCACCACCAATTCTGACTATAATTTAATTGACGACCTTTCGTGGCAGCACAAGCTTTCCTCCTGCGCCGTGGGTGCAGCCGGACAAGTTTCCGACTCAGTGAACGCCTTTAAAACTGCCACGAGTGCGAAACTATCAGCCGATGTTGCCCTGGAGGCGGCAAGAGCGGACCTCACGAAGGCCACCCCCGACCTCACCCCGGATGCCAAAATTGCCGTCGAGCATTGTGAAACCTTTGTGAAAAACGCAGAGCTCGTGTGCGTTGCGGCGGCGTCGGCAAAACGGTTGGCGGCCGCCGCCTTTGCCAACGACGTCAAATACTGGAACCTCCACCGAAAACAAACACTCTACAACGTCACCAGCTCGCATGCTCGCGACCAGCGAGCTGCGTCACGTGTAAGCACAAGCACGTGGGAGAAGTTACTCGTCAATATGGGCTCAACAGAGGAGGAGCGCGAGGCTAGCCGGAAGCGAGTCTCTTCCGGAACAACTTTCAAAAACTTCGCAATGACAGAGTCGGACAACTTCTTGGTTGTCGACACCGACACTGACACGGAAAAAGAAAATCAAGAAAGACGGGGGGCGGAAATACTTGAGGAAAATAATGTAGACAGTGAGGACGTCGAAGACGACGAGGAAGACGACGACGACGACGTCAGTGATTCACTTTCAGCGTCTATGCAGTCTCTAGTCGACGGTATTTTGACATGGGAGTCGACCAATCGAGAATTTTAACAAATAAACGTTGAGATAAACCAGTCTACTTTTAAATATCAAAATCATCCTCATAATCGTCATCATCCTCCTCAACCCGCCCCTTTTCCGGCGATGGTTTGGGAGAAGTTGGTCTATTGCTCTTGCTCGTTGAATTCCGGCTCCTCGCAACGATGGATTCCATTGCCATTTCCTTTTCCACCTTCGCTTTCTTTTTCAAATTTGTCTTTTCCTTCTTCTTCTTCTTCTCCTTCTTGTCTTTCTTTTTTTGCCTCTTCAGCTCGGCAATAATTTGGTCGTTCAAGACGCTTGAATTCGGTTCAAATATTGAGTGTTTCTTGGGGGAGCTAGGTTCTGAATCTGGACCCCCCTCCCCAGCTGTCACGACAGGGATGGAAATTTTGGGATTCTCATTTACTTTACTCATGTTAACAAGAGCGTGCTTCACGGCGTGTTTGTGTGCATCAGATTCGAAAAAAGAATGGTTCTGCCGGGTTGGTATCTTATTCGGCTGCAGCTCTGGCTGCGGCTCTGGCTCTGGCTTCGGCTCTGGCTTCAGTTCCGGCTCATCATCATCATCATCATTATCGTCATCATTATCAACATCATCATCACTCTCATCATCCAAGTTAAAATTGGCAAACCCTTTTTTCATCACGCCGGTCGTCCTGAATTTTTTCTTAATTGGCGCATCATCTTCCCCCACCGCGAACGTAGCCTTCTGCGTCGCTTGTTGTTGTTGCGGCATTCTAGCCTCAATAACCCTTTCCTCAGAATTTGGATGAGCGGGGGAGTCCTCGACATCGAACGATTCGTCACGAAGCCTCGCAACAGGTTCAACACTTTCAATCTCTTTGAAGCTTTCCTGAAAGTCATCTTCGTAGTCGTCCCCATAGCCTTCGTCCTCAGACTCCTCTTCTTCCTCTTCCTCTTGTTTCGGTTTTTTATCAATTTTGTTCTGATTCACCTTCACCTCAACCTTCTTTATTTCCACTTCCACTTCCACTTCCACCTTCACTCCCACTTCATCATCATCATCATCATCATCAACATCATCATCCTTTTCTTCCACCACAATATCTTCCTCCTCCTCCTCCTCCTCCTCCTCCTCCTCATCTTCGTCGTCATCGACAATGTTGCCACCCGCCTGAAAGAAATCGTTGTCGTCTTTGGATGTTGGCCCAATTTCAACCGCCACTGCATCCCTCAAACCACTTGCCTCAAATTCCTCGGCGAAATCGTCTGCATAACTGTCGTCCTCATCCTCTTCATTCTCGTCATCCTCTTCTTCCCCCCCCCCTCCCCTCTTCTCAACCCTCTGCTTCTCCACCTTTTTCGCCGCTTCAACAACTTTTTTCCCCTTCCCCTTTGAGGACGCCTTGATAAATTGCTCCTGCGCCTCGTACTTTCTCGCCCTTGTCTTTGCGGCATTGCCAATCCCGTAGAAAAAATGCTCAAACTGTTTCAAGTCCACAAGCCCATCAGACCGCAAGTTGAACTGCTTCTCCAATACGGCACACTCAATGGGCGTGATCTTCAACTTGTAGACGCCCACGAGCCTCTTCCTAAAGTCCGACTGAGCCACCAGCACCCGCTTGTTGATGCTTCCGATGCTGTTCAAATCTTTATTTTCCTTGCTGCTGTTCTCCGCCTTTTCGTTCTTCAATTTCATTTTCTGAGCGGCAACAGCAATCTTCTCCAGTAAATCACGGTATTTGTCGCCCATTTTCCTGGGCGACGTCCCTCCCGCACCATGAATGCTCATCTGTTTCATCTGCTGGTTTTGCCTCTGCTTTAGCAAATCTTCTTTCTTCTTCTCGTTTTCTCGCTGCTGCTTAACCTTGAAAAGGATTTTCTCATCCTTCTCGGTTAAAGCAACATTCTCAAGCTGATCAACCCGTCCGTCCGCCCGCAGAAACCGCCGTCCAAGCTCGACCAGCTCACAGTAATCCAGCAACCTGTTTTGCACGGGGTCAAAGTGGTTGATGAGCAGGTCCACCTCCTTGCTGCTAAGGTAAAGCTGCAAGTCTCTGCTGACGAGCTCTAGTACACTGGCCGGGCCCACCATCCTCCGCCTCGTCGGGGGGAACAACTTGGACGGCTTCTTCATCCTTTTCACCCTAACTAGCGCGAGGGCAATCCTTTCTAGAGTGGGGCGTAGCGCCGGGACTGGAGGCTTGATTAGGCCAATTGAATTTCGGGAGGCGGCAATTTGCCGTTGTTTCTGTTGTTGTTGCTGCTGTTTCCGTGATGGCTGTTGCTGTTGTTGGCGAGACGTGTGCTGTGAGCCACCTCCGTAGTCCATCATAATGGGTGAAGCCCGGCTATTCACCTCGAATTCGTCATTTTGATAGCAATCACTATCGTCATTCTCACTCTTTTTGTCATCACTGTCACTGCCACTTCTGTTGTAACTGTCATTTTTATATTTGAGCGCCTCTAAGTTCTCAATCGAAGCGTTGGACGCGTTCAGATCAAACTCGACGTCTTCCAACATTTTGAGCAAAAACTTCTTCCGCTCCTCCGGCAGGTACTTGATCGCCGTTGCAATGTTTTTGCCATCAACATCCGATCCTCTCTCCAACGAAGTTCGCAAAACTTCAATCGCCGCTTGTTTGACCTGCTTCTTGGACGCGGCAGCTGCTGCTGCGGCTGCCCGATTCTTTCTCAGGGGAGAGTCGGATTTAGTTGGGATGCGCCTTTGTGTGGCTGGTACGTGTGGCTGAGTCGTCATGGGACGACTTGACTTGGGAGGGGCACGGCTTTGGGCTTGTGATGATTTTGAGTGGCGGGTTTGGGGAACTGGAACAACAACGGGTTTCGGAGCAGAAAATATCTTGGTCCTGTTTGATGTCGGTGGGTTATTGCCTTTGCTGTTGCTGTTGTTGTTGTTGTTGTTGTTGTTGTTGTTGTTTTTGTTTGGTCTGGATCGGGCTCCTTTCTCGTACGCCGTCATGACGAGATCAGGGATCCGCGGTTTGCTCGGATTTGGTCTGATGGGGTGGATACTTTTACTCTTGTTTGTCTCGGGTTTGCGAGCACGATTATTGCTCGGCTTCTTGGTGTTTGGGAGAGGAGTTTTCGGGCCATCAGTCATGGTTGCAAGCGAGGCTGCCCAGACATTAGCCCACTCTGCACTCACGTTAGTATTAGTATTTAAGTTGTTCTCATTCTCGCTCTCGTTCATACGCGTAAGCACCACCTCCATATTTCTCGAATACTCATCAAGCAGTTCATCTGCCATGTAAACACCCTGTGATACGCGAGTTTAAAATGGCTTCAAAAAAAGAGCAAAACAAACTTCACGCTGATCAAGTTCTCTGTAACTTTGAATAAGTATTATATTGGTAGGGGGGAATAATGTCTTGAAAACAAATAAACTTGCTCAGAGAATTTTTGGGTTTAAAAAATTATTTTTAAAAAAATTTTAAATTTTAAATTAGACAAACAAACCATGGATTCTCTTTCATGGGAGGAGAAATACCTCCGTCTTCGGACTGAGAAGGATGACATCGCCAAAAGTAAGCAGTCGTTGCTCGTCAATTTCTTGCCGATCCTTTATTCGTTTCACTCTCTTCACTTCCTCATTCATCATCAGGATCAGGATCCACACAACAATCACCAACCACCAAACATCACTAACCACACCTCACACAGAATCAACAGAGCAAGACAGGGCGATCAGGCAGATGCGCACAAAGTTTGCAAAGCTTGAATCACTGTTCAAGCAAAAACAAAAATCTGACGGTGTGTCCAATCCTGTTGAGCTTGGGGATGGAGATGGCACTGTTGGGGGTCGACGCGCGGACAAGGACAACGAACAACTTGTTACCGACCTGTACAAGCGCAATGCAAAGCTACAACGCGACAATAAAGCCCTCGAGGCCAAGCAAAAGAACACGCTTCAAGTTTGTGCCAAGTTAAAGAGAGAGCTTCAGTTGGCCCGTAGACGCGGCGGAACCCACACGGCCAGCAAACAGGCTTCCGACCCTGACGAGTCCATCATGTCTGGCAAGGGGAACTCCACATTGAGCAATTCCAAGTTGGCAGAGTTGGTTGAAAAACTTCGCCACCGCCTAATTAATGGCGAGAAGATGCTTGGCAAGTTGCGAGAGGAGAATGGTCGTTTGCGTAATGGCAAGAGTACCCAGATTGTCGACCACGACGACAGCAACATGGCTGCTGCCAGATCTGCCAAGTGGGTATCCGGAACGGCCGAGGGCGAAGAGGTGAGTAATTTTCTTTTCTAAATTGGAAACCGTCCCTAATTGTTTCTTACCCCCCCCCC
>BRYC01001448.1:0-11853 GCA_030267985.1 Parmales sp. scaly parma
ATATGTCAACTTGTCTGTCAGCTTGTCTTCTGCCATCGCGACTGTTGCCAAAATTATAAAAAACCTCTGACAAAAAAAAACCAAAAAGCAAACTCAAAGAGATCTTCATCGGTAGGTTATCTTCACTCTAATTGCTGTGTTCTTATCAACCCAACACAAAAGCAAGCAAGCCAACAATATTTCAAATAACACAAATCCTTAATCACACGTCATTTTTACAATCTTCCACTCACACCTTTCCTCAGTCATCTCTTGTCATGTCTTCCGAAGGCCAGATCCGTTCTATGGTCAACTTCATCCTCCAGGAGGCGCACGAGAAGGCTAATGAGCTCCGTATTAAGACAGAGCACGATTTCAACCTTGAGAAGCAGTCCCTCCTCCACAATGCCAAGCTGTCCATCCAGGATGAGTACACAGCAAAGGAGAAGAACCGGTCGATCCAGACCCGCATTGCTAAATCCACCGAGCTTGGCACATCCCGCGTGGAGAAGATGAAGCACAGGGATTCATTGTTGAATAGTTTGCTGGATACTGCTGCCCAGGTGAGCAAGACGAGCATCCATACTCGCGATGAATTACCACTTGCGAAATGAAATGGCTACTGACGTAATGGCTACATCCACTACTAATCTAACATTATTCCACCAGCGATCAAATGCTGTGAGCAGAGACCAGAACTACCCGAGCTTATTGCAGAAGTTGATTGTCCAGAGCTTGATCAAAATCGAGGAGAGTGACGTTGAGCTGTACTGCAGGAGCGAGGATCTGGCCACAGTGAAGAAGGTGGTGGGGGCAGCAGTGACTGAATACAAGCAAATCATGAAGACTGCGAGCGGAATCGATGTTGAGGCAAACGTGACGCTGAACGAGAGCAAGGAAAAGGCCCTGTCGGCCAGTACTGGAGGGGGGGTGACAATGACTGCCCAGGAGGGGAGGATCGTGTGCGAGAACACTATGGAGGCAAGGTTGAAATTGGTTTACGAGGAGTTGTTGCCGAGCATTCGAGCGATTTTGTTTGGGGAGCTGGCCACACCCAACTAGAGAATATTAGGGGTTGGTTTTTTTCTAGCTAAAAATCTGCTTATTTTGTTTACATGAGGGAGCATTCTTGCCCGTTAGCAAATGGTTGCCCCAACATTCCGGCTTGCACTTGCATCCCAGGAGGCATTCCCGGGAGGGTGATGGGGATAGGAGGGGCTGATCTCACTCTGTTCGTGCTGAAGCTGGAACGGCTCACTCCCGCCTTGTACGTTGGCCACTTGGTGTTGTTGTTGTTGTTGTTGTTGTTGCTGTTGCTGTTGCTGTTGCTGTTGCTGTTGCTGTTATCGAGGCACCGGAACGTTTTCATGAAGGCAGGGTGCGCCAATTGGTGGAGTGCGTCAACGACGCGTGCTTTAGCCTGGACACGGTCCATCCCCCCCTCATCGAAATCGCATAAGAAGTGGAGCATCTCAGGGTCGCTGTGCTTCCGGCTTGGGTGGCACAACACCAAACAGACGTTGGGGGGGAACACCATCAAAGATCGCGACTTTGGATAGAAGTCGGCCACAATGCTGTCCGCAAGATTGTTGAAGAAAAGCTCCTTGGCGGACGTGGACGTGGAAGTGAAGATTGGCGCGCGAAACACGCCAACCTCAAACTTTCCGCCGTGATGAAGCCTCTGCCGTCGACGAGCCTTGACTTGAAGATCGGTCGAGGTCTGGCAGACCGAGTATGGACAAGTTAGGGCGGGAGGAGTTGTTGTAGGGAGCTTGGTGGAGGCAGTCATCTTCTTGCGCTTCCAAAACACCCCGCAACACACGCACTGCGCGTAGGTGTCGTCGGAAGGGGGAGCTTGTTGGGTAAGGATTCGAGTGGTTTGGATGAATTTCTCACCAGAACTGCGCCGAGCGGAATAATTAAGTTTGTTTTAGTTAGTAGATCAATTGAGTAACACATATATGCTCGCTCACTCACCTCTCCAACCGAACATTGATCTCGAGGGTGTCCTTTAGAACGTGAGACTCGTCGGGTTTGCAACGAGGAACGACTGTGTTGAGGTTTTCCGGTTTAAGTGCCACCGTCACATCCTCAATTTTAACGGCCACCCTACCGTCCTTTTCGGCCCTCACCACCTTACCTATTCGATCGTTCAGCTGCGCAGATTGAGGGGAAACATATTATTGTTAGTGTGAAATAACTCTTTCGACTCTATGAATCGGACACGGTACTCAAAAAAAGGCAAAAAATGAAAACCACTAAAACTGCAGCAAACTCCAACGCATAACGTCAGTGAACACTCAAAATTTGGACACAGTGGATAGTTCGACCAGGCGCATCTTTTTGTGAGAAGGTGTTGTTCAGGAACGGTCCAAAACACGCCATCTTCCCAGAAAGGCTCGCTCGCTCACCTCCGGTTTCGACTTTAGGGCAACCACAAGCACTTCATCACCAATCACAAGCCTGGATATGGGGTGCTTGTTCCGCAGCTCGCAGACGGTGTAAGGCTCGTCCTTGTTCAGCTGGTAGTAATTGGAGGTGTGGTTAACGGCTCGGAGCCGCTGGGACGAGAGGACGGTCATGGCCAGGTCGGTCGTCGAGTTGCAAGTGCAAATTTCGACAATTATGCCCGCCTTGCTTGGGTCAAGGGCTTCATGGAGCTGCTGGTACTCTGGCACTGTGAGTTTAAGCTCGTTCATCTCAGCCGACTTTTTTACTGTTTTGCTGCTCATCATCGAGTCGAGTTGAAGTTTCCGCTGCTGCGCCGTTGTTATTTTTATAAAAGTTTGAGTTATTCATATTTCTCTTCTTTTCATTTCCTCTCGTTCGCTTGCTTACCTGATATACGGGGTCCTGCTCGCGTTTGTGCTGCTCCTCAACAGCTTTACGATTGTTTATGACCTGTTCGCCATTGCGCCGTCGTTGGGCTGCTGTGGCTGCGGCTGTTGAGGCTGTTGCTGTTGATTGGGATTGGACGGGGTTGGTCGGATCGATCGACTCGTAGAACGCCCCAACGGCTGCCATGAAATTGGGGGTGATGGAAAGGAAGCGCTGCGCCTCGGCGACACCAGCTCCTGTGATCGACATGAATTCGGCGGCATTGGAGCTGGAGTTGGAGTTGGTGTTGGTGGATGCTGCAGCGGCCGCAGGTGGGGCTGCAAGTGGGGGCGCAGGTGGTGCCTCCCCGATGGACTCGAGGGGAGGGGTGTCTGAGTCCGTGTCCGAGTCCGAGTCCGAGTCCGAGTCGTGACTACTGAATTCGATATTAGAATCGGAGCCGGAATTGGAAACATCTTCAACCGTGAAGTCAGGCTCCTTCTCATCAGCCTCATCTGAGCGAGCCAAAACGAATTGGGTGGGTTAGCTTTGTAGTGGATTTAGCCATTATTTCTGCAGCCATTTCGCGCACTTCATCGCGAGTATGCTTATGCTCGTCTTCATCAAGCCTCGCTCGCTTCGCTCGCTCACTCACCTGCAGCCTCATCAGCCTCTGATTTGCGCACGGGACGGGATTTGACGGGGGGCCGCTCGTCGGGGTTGCCGAGCATGTACCGCTGGAGCATTTTGTAGTGGATCTGCTTGGGGTCAGCCATGCTGCACTCAATGACTTTGGGAGGAGTTTTGATCATTTCTTCGATAACTCGCGGGAGAACATTAAGGTGGTGGTGCGGGAATTTGATTCGGAGCATCGATTTACTGCAACGAGCGAAGCGAGCATGAAGTGGAAATTGGTTAATTTTGTTATAAAAATGGCTTGGTCGGGAATTGGATTTGGGTGAAATTTTTCTCACCTGACACCCTTAGTCGTGAGAGGGTCTTTATGGGTGTCCCAGAGGAAATCGATCAACCACTGTTTCACTTCAGTGGTGTTCAGGTCCTTCGGAGCTGGAAGAAGTAGGGATTCCTCATTTGTGAGGGTTGTGGAAACAGGAGGAGTGGGAACGGGCGTGGGAATACAAGGTGAAGATTGAACTGGGGGTGTGGGTGGAGTTGGGGAAATTTTTGTATTAGGGGGAGGGGGGGAGTAGGAGAGTTTTGCCTTGTCTGACAGTGATCGCCAATCAGCATCGAGACGAGAAATTATTGAGCTGTTTACTCGGCCAGTGTGTGGGCTGTAAATCAGCTGTCTCGCAAACCGCTTGAAACCAGGTTCCTCGATGCTGTTCAAGGAGGATTCCTGCAGCAAAGCTTCAAATGCGTGATCACGATACACATGCTGCTCAGTGAAGTCGAGCTCAACCCAAGCAATCTCATGTCGCTTGGGTGTGAGGGCTGGCCTGGATTGTTTGAAAGCTTCAAACCCAATATCCATGGTCGGAGGAAAGTTTTGTCCTCAATTTATTGGAATTTGGTTTTGATTATATTGGTGCACCATTTAAAACTTTATGGGTACCATTTATGCCTACCTGTACGCCACTCGCCCCTGGTCGTGGACCGCTTCAATAATTTCTGTGCTGGTCGCTCATGTGTTGACAGCATCACCAGGCAATTTCTTCAACCTCACGCTACTGAATAGTATATTTCTTGGAGCTGCGGTGCAGTGCCTGGCGAACCTCGTCAACACTTACTTTGACAACCTCAACAAAGTAGATACCAAGAATATGTCCGGTGGTGACCGAGCTCTGGTCGATGGGAAAGTATCACCAGGTGGAGTGGTTGTCCTTTCCATTGCGATGCTCGTATTGAGCACCCTCCTTGCCCTTCCGTTGATCACCCAACACAGCAACAGCAACAGCAACAGGGACGATTTTACCAACAACGACATGCTTGTGCTTTTCATCGTGGGCGTTTTCTTGGCTCTCACTTACACAGCGAGTCCTTTCAATTTGAAGTACTATGCAATGGGCGACGTTGTGATAATGACGGCTTTCGGACCGTGTTTGATGCAATTTGTGAGCTACGTAAATTCTGGCGTTATGAATGAAGAGGTGACTCTTTTCAGCATCCCAATCATGTTGGTGACAGAGGCGATTCTTCACGCCAACAACACTCGGGACATCAAGAGCGACGCGAAGTCGGGTGCAACTACTTTAGCTGTGCTTTTTGGGTTCGACAATTCCGTCAGGTTCTACACATTTCTCATTGCAGGGGCCTACGTGAGGTGAGCCGGAGCGAAGTGGAGCGGAGCGGACGGTTTTAAACTAACACGGGGTATTCGTACTCATATTCGTATTTGTTTTCGTTTTCGTATTCGTATTCGTATTCGTATTGTAGCACTTTATGGTTGGCGCTCACGCGGCACATAGGACTGCTCATAGTCTTCTTGACGGTTCCCCAAGCGCTCGGCTTGGTCAAAGGCATATCGGAAAACAACCAGAAAAAATTGGCAAATGTGGATGAATCAACGGCACAGTTTCACATGCCCTTTGGGATTCTCATGGTGGTTGGCACGGCAGGCGAGTGAGCGAAGCGAGCGATGGATCTCGCGAAATGGCTACAGACTGCCCTCCACTAAACTAACCCACTAATTCGTTTGACTTCGCTCTCGGTACAGTCAGTAAGGCTTATCTTGAGTGATTTGAGTGAGAGTAGATTGTATAAGATCACAAAATTTTGCCTTTCTAAATTTCTAATCAATTTGTTCTTGTTCTCAAAGCTTACTTCTTCTTCTTCTTCCCGGTTAGGCCAGCGCTCAACAAATCGTCCAAGCCGGCTTCAACCTTTTTCTCCTTTTTCTTCGGCTTAACTACCTCGTTTCCCTCAGCAAGGGCTGCTTTCTCAGCATCCAGCTTAGCTTTCTCAGACTTTGCAATAACCTTCAAGGCCAGAGCTGCCTTGTCAGCCTCATCACGTTGTAATTTTGTTCCCTCACGACCATCTCCGCCATTAGCAGCTGCCAGCTTCTTTAAGTTCTTCTCTCGGGCCTGGTCACGTTGATTTCCTCTTGCCATTTGTGGTACGTGATTGTACGTTGGGTTCGTGGAAAACTTACTAAAATGTGAAAATTGTGAGGTCTTTTGAGGTTAAAGATTATTTATTGCCCTTCACAAACCATGGCCAAAAAACAGAAGAATTCATCCAATTCCAGAAGCAATGGCAATGGCAAACCAGCCGAATCGACAGAGAAAGTCCAACCGGCCCTCAACATAAAATCTCTTGTAGTCCTCAACACCCTCCTGTCCACCCTCACTACCTTCCACAATGCGGCAAAGCACAATGAAGCCCTCCAGCTGTCGACCCGCATACTAACTGCCCTCGAACTCTCTCCCCCCCCAGACCAAGACGTGGCTCACCTCAAGGCAGTTAAATTGTTGCTCGTTCGAGCAAAGGAAGTCTCTCTGATTGAGCTGAAGAAGTTTGGCACAATTTCTCCCCCCAATAAAGCGGAAGGGGAAGTAGAATTCACTCCTCTGGCGGTTGCCTATTCCCTGTACCGAAACCGTGAATTCGCCAAGTGCGTGAAATTCGTCGACGCCTCCATGGTCACTCAGTCCTCGCTGTCGAGAGACGACAGGACGGGTCTCAACCATTTGAAGGCCCAAGCGTTGTACCTCTCCCACGAGTATGACGCTGCCCGTGTTGAGTACGAGAAAGGCGCCAAGGTGAACGAGCGAACACCTTCTACTTTTTCTTACTTTTTAACTTTATAATAAAAAAACTAACACAATCCTCTGCCATTGCAGGTTTGGTTCAACGAAACTGACCCCGAGGTGCTGACAAACTACTCCGCTTCCATCATCCAGAGTGCGAACGACAACAACAACATTTCAACGTCTTCCAATCCAAAGTTTGAGAAAGTGTTTGCGAAAGAAAATGATAATTGGGAGGTGAGTGAGCTAGCCAAGCAGAATGGTGCGAGGCGAGGCGAGGCGAGGCGAGGCGAGGCGAGGCGAGGCGAGGCGAGGCGAGGAGACTAACCCACTTTTAGCTTGGCTTCAACCTGAGCCTCGAAGCTTACAAGAACAACGATGCACTGCAGTGCGCGAGCCTGCTGGGGAGGGTGGAGCAAAACGCCAAGGAGGTCCTGAAGGCGGAGGGATCAAGGTAAGCGAGCGAACCACAGCCACAGCCACATCCACATCCACATCCACAGCCACAGCCACAGCCACAGCCACAGTCACAGCCACAACTAAACTAACATGCCGCAGCGGAAGGGATATTGAAGAGGAACTGAGGGGGGTGAAAGGCATGGTTGCGAGCTGCGACTACTTGGGCGGGGAGTTTGAGAAAGCGAAGAGCAACTTCAAGCGAGGTCTCAAGAACTGCGGCGACTCGAGTTTGAGGCTGATTTTCCAAAACAATTTGAAGGTTGCAGGCGGTGAAGGCGATTTCACCGATCCGCACAGTAGCGAGAGCGTCAGGATGCTACCTGAGCAAGGTGAGCGAGCGAGCCTTTTGGCGGAAGTGTGCAAAGCTCCTAACCCGCTCCTAACCCGCTCCTAACCCGCTCCTAACCCGCTCCTAACCCGACCCTAATCCGCTCCTAACCCGCTCCTACGCAGTTTTCGGATTGAAGACGAACAAGTTCCTTCAGCTGCTGAGCGAGGGCGAATTCAAGGACGCCGATTTAATTCTCGAGAGCATGACAACGACCACGACCACAACAACACACCTCCGCGCGGCTCTCTTGCTAAAGCAGAACATGGTGGAAGAGTGCATGGAGCTTCTGATCAGCGAGGGCAACGACTGCCAATCGGCGCTCATGAGAGCCCAAATTTTGATCGACATGAACGATTTTCAAGGCGCAATAAAAATTATCGAATCGATCGCTCAGATCAAAAACTTCCCAGCCCAAGTTGCGACCCTCGTCGCCCTCTACAACAAAAACAACCAAGCCGAGGAGGCTAACGCTCTGTTGAACTCGGCGAATGGAGGGCTGGACCCGCTCACGAGGGCGAGGTTGCTGACCGCAAAAGGTGAGAGTGAGCGAGCGAGCGAGCGGAAATTTTAACTTTCACTCACTCACTC
Organism: Parmales sp. scaly parma; assembly: GCA_030267985.1. Taxonomy (NCBI): domain Eukaryota; class Bolidophyceae; order Parmales; species Parmales sp. scaly parma. The sequence goes on from BRYC01001448.1 coordinate 7,888, forward strand.
ACTCACTCACGTGGGCGCAGGTCAGCGGGAATTCATCTCCGGAAAGTACGAGCTTAGCTCGAGCATGTTCAGGGAAGCGTTGGAGGTGAGCGAGGCGAAGCGAACGAGCTTTTTGGGGATAGTTTTTCCACCTCCACATGCTCCCTTTTGGACCGTCTCGAGCGATGAATCCCGCAAAATGGCTACATACGGATTCATCCACTAATAAACTACCCCTTCGCAACTCATTTGACGTACTCGTATTGCTCTTGCTTCATTGAAAATGCGCCTGAAGATTATCCAGGATGAGGAGGGGGTGAAGGCCGAGAAAGCAATCATCACATGCTGGTTGGTCAAGTCGTTAAGTTTTATTGGTGAGCGAGCGAAGCGAGCGAGCCTTTTGGAAGCTCGAGGCGATGAAGTGCGCGAAATGGCTACAGACGGCTGCAGACGGCTACATCCACTACTAAGCTAACCCACCCAATTCGTATGGCTCGCTCGTTTCGCTCGTCCTTCATTAAAAATGCGCACAATCTCGCTTCGTTCGGCGCAGAAATCGACGAAGCGGAAAACTTGGAAAATCAGATCCCTGTGGCAGAGGAAAGCGGCGGAGGAAAGCGGGGGGCGAGTGCCGAGATGCTGGAGAACATGGACATTCCGGTATTCAGCCGAAAAAACCGGCTGGGGAGTGCGTTCCAGAATGATGCAGGAGGAGTTCAGGCAGGGGCAGAAGGGGTGGAGAAAGTGGCCGAGGAAGACCTCAACAAGGCTGTCGCGGCAGTGTCGATCGACGGCAAGGGCAAGAAGAAGTGGGTGAGAGATCTCGTGAAAGAGAAGGCAAGGAAGGAAATGAAACGGCTCAGCTACTTGGCCAAACTGGAAAGCATTGGAAAGTACAACCCAAACAATGCGCAGAAGCCAGACCCGGAGCGATGGCTACCAAAGAACCAAAGGAGCTCGAACAAGAGGAAGAAAAAAGGAGCCAAATATACTGGAGCACAGGGAAGCGGAGGAGGCGCGATGAAGGACGCGGACAAATTGGACGCTGCCAAGCGAGCTGCCGACAAGAAAGACGGCAAAACTATCAAGGACGGCTTTAACAGCACTGCTCACATTGCGGTCGGGGAGAAAAAATCCAAGGGAAGGTTCAAAATTCGGAAATAAAAATTAAATAAACTATGACATGGTGGCATATAATAAACCAACTTTTCATTTTCTACAACCACAAATTACCTTTGTGCATATTCTTTTGAGTTATGAGGTTGCGGCGAGCTTGCTGGAGGTTGGCGGCGTGGAATGTGGTTTCCGAGCGAGCGCAACCGAGCGGTAGAGAGAAACTGCAGTTGTTGAGGAGGTAGGGGATGGAACGTATTGATTTGAAGGCCGCCACGAAGAGCACGTTGTTGACGTTGGCGTACCGCCCACCCTCACGCCAAAAAACTGCAACGGCTGGCTTTTACATGCGCCGGGTGCACCCACCCTCAAGATATCAAGCGGGGACGAGTTTACTACACGCTGGCTTCATTCCAGCTTGGCTCGATCATCACCGGTTTCCCACGCGGGCACAGAAAGGTCAAACATCCTCCGCAGCATTGCCCTGCACGCCTGCTCCCCGATCTCCCCTCGTGATGCTAACACCCCCTGGAGTGCTGCGATTAGGCATTGGAGTTTGCGCAAAACACAACCAAAGGAGAAGGGGCATTTTTGTCGACGGTGGAGTTTGGAGGGAGAAGGTGGACAAATGACGAGATGTCACCATCGTGAGGGAGAAAGAAGACCGAACCTGGGTGAAGATTGAAACCGGAGTAAACCCCAATAGACAGCCTCCCTGATTTATCGAAGGGTAGCAAGAGAGGCAGAAGGAAGTCGCTTCGAAGGATTTGATTTAGCTTCTGGATTCGGCATAGGGAGGCTGGAGGGGAGAGAGGAAAGAATATGGAGAGGGGGTGAGTTGAAATCCATAAAACGAAAATGGGCACACACGTTCATTAACTTTACATTGATTTTGATTTGGCACGTTGAGCATTTCACAAGTGAGGCACTCACAATCTCCAAATCACGCGTATTGCCACCTTTGACCATCCGTCGGACCCAATATGACAACCAATGAGTACCACGAATGGCTCAAGAAGCGTGATTGGCCCGCGGTACAAAATGTCATGCTTCACCCAGATAGCGACGATGATTTGCTCAGGAGAAAGTTCAAGGAGAGAGATGAGCATGGACGACTGCCACATCATTGGATGGCAGCGAAAGCTCAGACACACACACATGCTCTTGCCTATGTGGGCGTGCGGTCGATTTGCCACAATCCAGAGGCCCTCACCACACGAGACAATAAAGGCGAAACACCCCTCGACATTGCCCGTAGGAGTGGAGCCTGTGCTGAGATCATCGGCTTGCTCTCCCTCACTCCCGAGGAAGCTCGTTCGTTAGGCTTGGAGGAGATGCGCCGCCTGTACGCACCAGTGGCTTATTGGTGGAATGAGATGGCTGGGTGGATCAGATCACGATCGTGGGCAGACTATCACAAGTGGATCAATGAGCACGATGACGAGTTGGTGCGTGAAGTGCTCACATACAGCAATTATAATCTTCTTCAATGTATTGCTTGCTTCAGCCAGGTATACAGCGACTCCCTCGTGTTTCTTGCTCTTCGAATTATCCATCGGCACCCACTGTCACTTCTAGAAACAGAGACTCAATACTCTCCTCTTCAGCTTGCTGAGCAATCCCAATCCAATGCGTGCAAAGAGATCCGAAACGTCCTCCGAATTACCCCCAAGTACATCTCCTCCACCCCCTTCCCCATCCTCCTCCGACAACACCTCCCCAAAGAGTTTGTCGACGAGGAGGTCTTCGGCGTCTATAACAACGCTTGCACGTTCATCAAGCACATGAAGTACGACAAGGCTGAGCTGGTCGAGTTGGAGGACGTTCTGAAGAAGCCGACCCACAAGTGCGACGTCTGTAAGACCGCAACAACGAAAGCTTGCGCACGGTGCAAAACCAGCTACTTCTGCTCCGCCGAGTGCCAGAAGTCGGCGTGGAAGAAGCACAAGAAGGTTTGCAAGGCGCCGACGAGCCCACCATCGAGTGAAGCAGAATTGCGGGTTTTGCATGAGGGCATGCTGCTACTGAACCGGTGCATCCAGGAGCCTGGAGCTGGAGACGGACCCACAAGTGTGGTATTAGATTTCTTGAGAGACTGCGGAGTGCCAAAATTAAAATGACTCTACGGCGGTAAGCCAATCGAGGAAGGCCGCGGAGAATGGTCGGAGCTTGAGGAGAATCAGGGAGGAGGAGGAGGGGGAAGGGGAAGCTTGGCGGGACAAAGAAGGGGAAGGCTGGAGGAAGGAAGGGGAATAACGATTATAAATATGTCAAAATTGCAAAATTTGTTCCCACATTATTATCCCAATATCAGTACATTGTCATACCGCTCCGTGTGTGTGTTGACCGACGCCAAAATGGAAAGCTCGCTCGCAACTCCGAATTTCTCACCTTCCGCTTGACCGCATCATCGTTGAGCTTATCCTTTTCGCGCTGCTCGTTCGATTTCTGGATTGTCAGCTCTCTGATGCTATTCTTATCCATGCTCTTCCCCTTCCTGCCACGTGCCATGAGATCATTCTGGTTCTTAGCAAAGGTTGATTCGACGGTGGCCTCAATGGCGCCGGTCTCGTTGTGGGAGACAAAGTTATCGAAGGCAATTGCCATGGAATCCTCGGTGAGGAGCTCAAGATTTCGCTCGGACAGGTGCAAAACGTCGTAGACGAGGTCCTCGACGTTGACTTCCTCGTTCGCGTCCGGGTCAATCGGCTCAGCAAGCAATTCGTCGAGCTGCTTGCTCAATTATCAGCCGCACCAGAACCTCTTTCGGCTTTATGAGCTTGATCTAAGGTTATGTTAGTGTGGATGTGGATGTGGATGTGGATGTTGCCATTATGTAGCTCGCTCACTCGCTCACTCACCTGCTGCATGACC
>BRYC01001482.1:1416-12091 GCA_030267985.1 Parmales sp. scaly parma
CCCCCCCTTCCCCTTACCCTTACGCCAACGATTCTTGCTGCCTCGAGCAGCAGCTCCAACCGTCGAGGCAGCTCCAACCGAAAACCGTTCTTCCACCATTTCATTCCATCAGAGTTGTTTAAAAACTTTTGTTTCGCCATTGGTCTCGCCTTTGGACAGAACCTCACCGCCCAGCTATCGGACCTCCCCAACCCTGAAAATGTTGAGTCTCTCCTCCAGAACTTTGACATCATGGATGTCGTTGGCGACACCGAAACCTTCAAGAATGCCACCGTACTCAACTTGATCAAAATCCTTGCCCAAAGCCAAATATGTAGAATGATCGAATCTGCAATTTTCTCCTTCTTCGGCGACCGCCTCGGCAATAAGTGCTGCAAGGACGCCATAGAAAGCTGCAAGCGGAAGAGGGTCAACCCGAGGCGAGACCACGGCAGAATAACTATGGCCCTGAATATGGCTCGAACTTGCCTATACAGCAACGTGGTGTTTAATTTTTCGGGGGCACTTGTGGAGCAGCTGGTGCTGATCTACGGACACGTGAAAAAGGTCAACAGCGACGTATTTAGCGGGGATGCCGGGTCCACGAATATCGAAATCGCCTCCTACAAGAAGAAACAGTATTTGAGATTTGTGCTGAAATCAGTGAGGATGCTCAGCAACAAAGCGTTCTTTTACGCCTACTCGAGCATCCTGAGCGGTGTGGGGGGCTCTTTCTTCCCTTTTGGGTCTGCCAAGATTGGCATGATGGTTGGGATGAACGTGGCCAGCCTGACAAGTGATGCAGTTTTCAAGACTCTGTTTTTGTAGAAATTTATAGTTGTTATTTTGTTATATGTGACCAAAAGCAAAATTTATAAGAAATAACACAGACCGCCTTTCGCCTTTCATCCAACAATCCAAAAACTCCTTTGTTTACTTAACTCCCTTTTCCGCTCCCCCTCCTCCTCTTCCTCCTCCTCCGCTTCAAAAATAGTTCCCTCAGATTCAGTTTTCCTCCGATCTTCTAGAAGACCGATCATCTCCTGAAAACTGCCGCGCTCGTCATCGAACCACGGGTGCGCCAGTGCCTCGCCCACCGTGATTCGTGATGCAGGATCCCGGTCCATCATTCTCCGTACAAGCTGCGCCGAGCGGGTTAGTAGTTAGTTCAGTAATGGATGTTCATTTCTCGCTCGCTTCGCTCGCTCACCTCCTTCGCCTCGTCGGTGTGCTGAGCCCAGTCGCCCTCCAGAAATGAAACTTTCCCACCGCGGTTGCTTGCAACCAGCTCGCAGTCGCTGACGCCGTAGAAAGGTTCGTAGCCGCACAGCATCACGTAGGCAACAACTCCGAGTGAGAAGACGTCGACCCTGTTGCTGTACCCGTCCCTGACTCCCGCCTGGAGAATTTCCGGGGCGACGTAACCCGGGGTACCGCAACGACCCCTGAGTAAACCGTCGTGCGGCGAAATGAAATTTCCCATCCCAAAGTCGCCAATCTTGACAATGTAGCCAAAGTTTTCGTCCTGCACCGAGCGAGCCAAACGAATACGAATTGAGTGGAATAATGTTAGTTCAGTAGTAGTTGATGTAGCCATTATGTGTGCAGCCATTTCGCGGGTGTTGATTCATCGCGCTCCCTCACCTCCGCGACCATCAGGTTCGCCAGCTTGATGTCGCGGTGTGCGATGCCAAGATTTTGCATGTACTCGATTCCGAGCAGTGCGCAGTAGACGAACTTGCTGGCCTGAGCCTCCGAGCTGGCAACGTCCCAATCGTTGCTGATAGTTTGGAAGAGGTCCGAGCCGTCGACAAGCTCCATCTCGATGACGAGGGAATCGGCTGTTTCGATGACGCCAAAAATCTTGACGAAAACTGCGGGGATATATATTTTTTTGTTAGTTGGGAAAAAGGGCAAAATAAGGAGAATCACTGAATCGGCCGTATCTCCAACGCACAATGCCTTCGGACGCTAAAAAATGGACACGGTGGCAGGTTTGGCCAGGCGCATAATTTTGCGCACGTCAATGTGACCACAACTCGGTGTTGTGCAGGAACGGTCCAAAACACCCATCTCAAACCATCCGTACGCCACCGTAGCTCTCGCCACCAAAAACTCGCTTCGCTCGCTCACCAGGGGGACCGCCCTTGTAGCTCAAGTTCTCTGAAATAGTGGTTTGGATCACGATCTCGCGAACCAAAGTATCGTAACGTTCTCGGCCCGCGGAGCAGCGCCTCCAGAACTCCAACTTGTCAATTATTTTTATTGCTCGCGGGGGTGGCTTTGGGGGCTTATTTTTTGGCTTAATTTTCGGTTTGGGAATTCTGCGCCGAGCCACCTTGACACACGCAAACCTTCCTCGTCCAAGGTTCCCTCGGCTCGTCTTTGACGTTTCGTACACGTCGTCGACAGTAATGCTGCTCGCCCTGGTGATGCACCGCACAAAAACATCAGCAACGTCCGAACTCTCCAGCTGAAATACCACCTCGTGGAACTTCCCCTTCCCGACGCAAATGTTCAAAACGAAGCTCTTGTCATCTACGCCGAGCGAAGCGAGATTGGCGAAGAGCCAAAGAATTGAGATTCAAGTTAGTTTTGTAGTGGCTCGTATATATTTCTCGTCTTCCTCAAGACGAGCGGAGACTGTGTGAGACTCGCGAGCGGAGACTGAGTGAGACTCACGCACTCACTCACTCACTCACTCACTCACTCACTCACTCACTCACTCACTCACTCACTCACTCACTCACCTCCACCTTCCAACCGCTCAACTGTCGCGCCGCTCAGCAGCCCGAACCCCAGCGGTTCCGCGCCGTTCCTCGCGCTAAATTTGCTCCTGTACTCGAACAGGTATGTCTGGCGGATAACAAAGTGTCGGGACTGCGTTGGCGTGCTATATATCATATTATCAAGACTGGTATCCGCGCAGCCTAGCACAACCGGTCGGGGGCGAGATCTCACCCACGCCTGCCCCAGAACCACTGGGCTAAAATGGTTAGTCCCCTCATTGCCCAGGTTGAAGAACGAATTTGCTCTTTGGGTCTCAAGGCCACAATTCAAGTAGGCGTCCAAATCAACGGCGGCGCTGTTGCTAATTTCTGACGGAAGGAAGTAGCTTCCCTCTTCGTTGTCGTTGCTATTAGTGTTGTTAACGCCACCGCCGCCGCTCTTGCTCGTGTGATGACTGTCATTCAAATTCAAATTGTTCCAGCTTCCGCTCCGTTTCATCTTCTTTGCTCGCATCTCGAAAATGAACCGGCTCTCCGGGTGCTGAGCCAACGCGTGAATGGCCGCGGGAATCACACAGTTGTATTTCAAGTCGGAGTCGGGGCCCTTCCCCCAACTGTCAGCAGACTGCAGTGGAATTAGCAGCGGGTAGCTGACATCGGCCCCCAAAGCATTGTTCTCGTCCACCGACCGCAGAGACGACGAGAAGGACGATGCTAAGGATCCGTGGGAGGTGTGCGGGGAGAGGGGCATGGAGTGAATATGTTCGGCTACAGGAGCTGAATGGGCTGCAGTGGCTGCAGGGGGGGGAGAAGTAAGAAGGGACTCCGCGAGCAATCCTTTCGGTTTGTCACTGTTGTTATTGTTTGTGTTTCTACTGAAAGCAGTCTGACCGTAATGCAGCGAGGTTTCCTCGCCCAGGAAGGCTGACACCGAGTCCTTTCCGAAGAAGGAGGAATTGTGAAAGTTGGTGAAGGCAATTTTAACCTTTTTGGGGGGTAAATCGTGATTGGGTTTGGTGGTTTCTGGAGGAGGTGGAGGTGGAAGTGGAAGTGGAAGTGGAAGCGGCACGAGCATCGGCTGCTCGTTGAAGTTAAAGACCGATGGGGAAGAGTTCGTCTTTATTTTCGTTTTCGTTTTCTGCTTGTGCGCGTGAATGTTTTGGGATATTGGGGTGAGGCACAACTCCTCGTCATCCTCGACGGATGATGACTCAACTCTGGTCGTGATTTGGGCCACTTTGCGAAAGTCTTGCATACTAATTACGCGCTTGATTTTGATTTTGCTTGGGGATTTTGGACTTGTTGGGGACTTTGTTGTTGAGGAGGAGGAGGGGGAGGGGGAGGAGGCGGAAGCGGAAGCGGAGGAGGAACTCGCTGATGCGGGCTGCATAAGGGTTTTCACGAATGTGTTGAATTGCCCGAGGTTGGTTGTGAATCGTCTAGTGGGTTTCGACGCAGGAGATGCTGGTTGTGCTGGTGACAATGGTGGGCTTGCCAACATTTCGTCCGAGAGCCGATCTGTGTACTGCTTAACCGTCTCATCTGTTCCACCCTCTCCAAGCCGGACTAGGTAGATCTTGTACTGGTTCTCCCACACCTTCTCGGCAGTGCGACCCTCAAGGTCGGTAGCAGAGGAGGATTTGAGAGAATCGGTGTCAGTCGAGATCTGGATTCCTGAAGGTACGGTGTTGTTTTCTGCTTGGGAAACGGACCATTGCCGCCACCAGTAATTACGGGATCTACATAAGGTTAGGTCAAGGTTCTCGCTCATGGGTGGTTTGGGAAGGAACAGGGGACTCTGGAAAGATTTGTTTTAGTCGAAGCCAATGCGAAGGGATAAATACTGGAAGATGGGAGGGTGTGTGTTGGGTGGGTAGGCTGGAATGTGAAAATATCAATTAAGGAGGATCAGGGTCAGCAAAATTAGGAATGATTGGGAATGAAGATTGTTTAATTCCAAATTTTGATGTGTGGCGTCAGCGCGCTGTGCTGCTTACTTTGCCAGGCCAAGTGCAAAGCGGCCAATGTGGTAGCCGAGTTAACATTCTTTCCTCCGGAGCCCGCGTTCTATACGTTCATTCCAATCCCAAATGAAATCACCGATCAGGCATCTCCCTCAGCGGCCTCAACCGTGGCACCCCAGGCTCCTCTACCCACCTACAAACTCGCCCTAGATCAACAAATAATGGATCCCTCGCTCGTCCGTTCATTACAATCGGTAACAATAAGTTGCCTCATGCTTCCAACAAAAACAACAATGTCTTGGTATCAGGTGGGCAACAAGACCCACGACATTGCGCTGTCAATTTTTAACCGTAAGACCGCCGATCAGTCAATCTCCTCCACTCCCAAAAAGGTGATCATTTACTCGCACGGCAACGCGGCAGACCTGGGAATGGTGAGTTTCAATTCTTTTCAAATCAATTCTATTCAGGCTCTCGCTTCGCTTCGCTTCGCTTCGTTTCGCTTCGCTTCGCTTCGCTCAGTAATTGCTAACCCCAATTCCATTTTCAATTCTCCAGATGACCCAACGCTACTGCGAACTTGCAACTAACCTCCCAAATGTGACAGTCCTTGCTTACGATTACTCCGGCTATGGTGCTTCGCAAGGCGCCACAACGGAAAAACAAACGTACAACGACATCACTGCAGTCTACGACTACGCCATAGAAACTCTTCTTGCCAAACCTTCCGACATTATCGTGTACGGGCAATCTGTAGGCTCCGGTCCTTCAACCTTCCTGGCTTCCTCCCACCCCGTTGGCGCGCTCATTCTGCACTCCCCTTTCCTCTCCGGGCTGCGAGTGCTCACCGACAATCGGCTCCTTTCGTGCTTCGACCCTTTCCCAAACATAGACAGAATTCACAAGGTCAAAAGCAAGGTGTTTATCATCCACGGCGTAAACGACCAGGAGGTGCACTTCCACCACGGAGTGGATTTGCAGCAGGTGAGCCAGGGAGCGAAAAGCGAGCCACTACTAGAACAAACTAAACTAATCTTAAATTATTTCGGTGTAGAATGTTCAAGACAACTTGAGAACGGAGGCGTGGTTCGTCATTGGCAAGGGGCACAACGACATTGTTGATAGCGAGTCGCAGCTGAGAGAGTACATTAGGCGTTTGAAGATATTTTTAGAGCAGGTCTAAATATTGTGTTACTAAAAACTAGGTGAATACTAGATTTCTATTTCGTGAACTTAACTTGAGGGGGGTGGAGCACTTGGTGCAAAGTACTTCCGTGCCATTTGCTTCTACGATATTGTTTGCTGTATTGTAGGGAAATCTACATTTTTCACAACACGTGTACTTTTCTGAACGCTGACAGTCAGATCCAATACACACGCGATCATCATAAACGAACAGATCGCCTTGAAACTTGTTCTCCAAGCCTTGTTTTTCGACGTCTTGAAAATACTTCAAAACTCCTCCATCAAGCTGCAGGATGTCATCCCGCGAATAACCTTCTTTCTCCAAAGCGATAGATGATTTCTCGCACCTCACTCCGCCTGTGCAGAATTGAACAATTTTACAGCCCGTTCTAGGAGGAGGGAGAGTTCTGTTTTTCATAGCTTCGGTGAGATGGGAAGGGAAATCTCGGAAGGACTGGAGCTTTGGGAGGACCACGGATTGGGGGAAGGTGCCTTGCAGAAACTCGTAATCGTTGCGCGTGTCTAACATCACTACATCCTCGTTGCCGCCATCGATTAGATCGTTGAGCTGCTTGGCGGAAATGTGCGTGAAATGATCTTTGTCAGGGTGAGAGGCTGGACCAACAGAGGCATCCAGACCCATTGAAACGACCTCAGTCTTTATCTTGACCAGAAAACGAGGGAGGCAAGGTGAATTGTTTATAATGTCAATAACGTCCCTGAACGAGATTCGGGAAAGGTTTGGGTGCAACTCTCTGAGTTGCTTCTGGCATGAATGCACTTCAACACTCGTTCCTGACAGCCGGACGTTGACCCCTTCCGGAGTGAGCAGAATTGTGCCCTTCAGGTTGGGATAGTTGGACTTGTGAGCGGCGATCAGTTCTTGCCGGAGCTCAAGTAGGATAGTCGAGGTGAGGATGCAAAAATGGTATGATGACGAGTTTATAATGGATGACGAAACGAATGACGAGTTGAAAATTGCAATGTCAGCAGCAACTGCCATTGCTATATCGTGTTAAAACGTTTCTAGAAATAGTAACACAAAATTCGACTGGGCATTTTCACAAAATCGAATTTATAAAGCGCCATTAAGCCATAGAGCTGCTGTCCCCTCCTGGCCAAACCCAACCCAACAAGGACAGGCTACCAAAATCCCTGGTTCGAGGCCTCATGTTAAACTTTTCGTGGGATGCAAAATCCAACCAGACCCAAAAGCGAAACCAAGGTGACAACAGCAACAGCAACAGCAACATCAACAGCTACAGCAACAGCAACAGCAACAGCAACAGCAACAGCAACAGCAACAGCAACAGCAACAGCAATAGCAATCCACCCCCTCCTCCTCCTTCCGGGCGGTCTGGTCCTCCTCCACTTCCACAAAACTGGAGCCAGGCGAAGGATTCTGAGGGCAACACATACTATTACAATGAGAAGACTCGAGAGACGAGCTGGGATCGTCCTCAGCGAACTTCTGGCTACAACAATAACAATAACAATAACAATAACGATAACAATAACAATGACAATGGACGCTATGGAAGCTATGCTATTGATAATATCACCAGCAACCACAACGACAACAAGCGACAACGCTTCAACAACTCCAGTAGCAATAACAATAACAATTATAACAATACGAACAACAATAACAACCCCAACCCGAACTACCGTGGCAACAACCCAAACCCCAACTACAACAACCACCGTGGCCAGCATCAGCAGCAACAACAATTTCAACAGCACCACCCCCAACAACAATTCCAAAGCAGCCGTAATTCTAACCTCTCTGGCAACAACCAAAACAACTTTCAAGCTGACCCCAATTCCTTCCAACTCACCGGAAAAGCCGCTCGCTCCCGCAACATTGAGATCAACAAGTCCATCGTTGCGGTGAAGAGTCTGAGGAACAACCGCGAGGCGTTGACCATCTGGTCACTCCACGCCCAGGAGATGAACGACATAAATTACTCTACCTGCTTCTCGACGCTGGCCGCAGTTCCCAAATACTTGTCCGCGCTGTACGCGAACGACGTCCAATTCCTTGGCTTGCTCGCCGACACGGCGGCAAAGCTGACGCAAGATCCGGACTGGTTCGGGGTGCAGGCTTGCGCGAACATTCTCCACGCTCTTGCCAAAATTTCCAACGCCCTCGTTCCCCCCTTCAACCATTTCAAACCTGTCTTCCTGGCCATCTCCTCCTCCCCCACCCTCCTTCAGAGAATTGCGGACAACGCAAATCCTCAGGAGCTAGCCAACATATTGTGGGCGTACGCGACGGCCAGCATGGACGGCAGCGAAGTTTACAAGAGCTTCGAGGGCCAAGCTGCAAGGTTGGCGACCGACGGAGACCCGCAGGCTCTTGCTAACTCAGCTTGGGCGTACGCGTCCGCCAGGTACGCAGGAACCGGCAAGATATTTGAGCAGGTTGGGCTCCAGTGCGTCAGGCTTGTCCAGCAGGGTGACCCCCAGGCCGTTGCAATCACGGTCTGGGCGTTTTCCACGATGAACTACCAGCACCAGGTGAGTGAGCGAGCGAGCGAACGAGCGGAATGGAATTTGCTACAACCACCCACATCAAAATTGGAAACTGACCCGACCCACTCAATTCGTCGATCGGCGCAGGGCTTGTTCGAGGAAGTCGCAAAGGTGGCAGGCAAAATATCCACCGAGGGCAGGTCGCAGAACCTCGTCAACACGGCCTGGGCCTTCGCCAACTCGTCGTTCTACGCACCCGGAGTGTTTGGTGCAATTGCGAAACAGTGCGACAAGGTCACCGATGAGAACTCCTCCCAAGCTCTGTCCAAGCTGAGCTGGTCGTTTGCGATTAGCAATAATCACTTTCCCGAGCTCTTCGCAAAGGTGGCGAGCAAGAGCCAGTTGCTGGCCACCGAGGGAGCACTGAAGGGGCTTGCTACTGCTTCCTGGGCGTTCGCGGTGGTCGGCAATTGGACGGGAGAAAGCTCTGTGCTGATTGGCAGATTGTGGAGCAAGCTGTGTCAGCCAGGACCAAAAAATTCCCCAAAGGCGTTCAACGAAGAGGACATGTGGATGGTTTACCAGGTTTTGGTGGCGAGCAAGGTCGAAGTCCAGGTGAGCGAGCGATAAATCCTGCGAAATGGCAACATGCATCATTAAATGGCTATATTTCACCACTAATCTAATCAACTCAATTCTTCGCTCGGCCCAGGAATTCTCACTGGAGGAGCCCAAGGATAAGCTGCTGGGAGGTGTGCTAGCGGCGGCGGAGAGCAAATTTGTTTGTAGGAGGGAAAATTTGAGCGAAGACAAGAAGCGGCTGGTAAACGAGCTTAAGATGAGTAAAGGGTTTACACCGGACGTGAATGTGAACGCTTTCGATGCGAGTGTTGGAACGAGGAACAGTCAAGACCCGGGTGGGTACTTGAATATGGATGTTGCCGACGCAGAGAGACGGGTGTGCGTCGAGCTGGTGGGGGAGGATGATTTCGTGGGAATGTCCAACGTCGAGACAGGCACTAGCTTGATGCGCTGGCGTCTTTTGACTGCTCTCCAGTGGATAATCGTAAAGATCAACGTGAAAGAGTGGAGAGGGATATGCATGCAGGGGCAGGGTGGGGGAAAGGACGGGCTGGTGCAAAAGTACTTGATGGGAAAGATCAGGATGTCCCCCCGATGAGAAAAATGTTGTCATAAACTAAAAATAAAAAAAGGTGGAATGCTCTTTTTGTTGTTGTTGATCTTCTTGCTTTCATCCTCCCCTCTTCCACCCCCATCCACGACCGCCCGGATCGGATGTGGCCTCCCCAAGCATTTGAGGTTCAAATCACCCACGTTGTTCTCGTTAGCATTGAAAATGTCAACCTTACTGTCGAACTTGACAGTCGGAAGGGGGACGGCGTTGTTCGCCTTTGCGCCCAGGACGCTCCCCTCGGTCCAGTGCCCTCCTCCCTGCCCCCCGCAGACGCGAAGCCAAAAGCCCTCCCCGTTGTGCAAGTTCCTCGAGCTCTCCATGTCGTTGAGGTCCACAACCTTGAATATGCACACGTCGGTGGGGCCGAAGTCCGCGTCAACGGAGAAGCCGCCTCGAAACTCGCCGGTTCCACTCCGGAAAGAGCCCTCGGGCTTAATCACCGTGTCGCCGTCGGGGTAAGTGCAGCCCAAGAAGGAGGAGGTGGTGCAATCGGGGGATGCGTTGGGGTGCATTTCAAGGGAAATTTCCATCCCAAAGTGGAGGGGCTTGTTGGGCTGTGTTGACAACTCCGACGAGAGGACAGTCACGCGTTTTTTCTTGGTGAAATCTGTATTGTCTGCATCCGCAACTGGCCCTGCCTCTGAATCTGTTTTTGCTTCTGTAGCTGCAATTGCAACCACGTCCGCAACTACATTCACATCAAGAGCTGCAAAAATCGGAGCCAACGGAAGCTTGGTGTGTTGAGGGAACTGTTGCTACGAATGTTTGACTTCATATTTATATTTATAATAATGGCTTTCAGTCTGGTCTTCTTCCAACTGTGACGGGGAGAAGGGGACGGCGAAGGGGACTGGGATGGGAGAGAGGAAGAGAAGGAGCTGGAAGAGGCGTGGGCTGGATCTGACGTGAAGGAGAGGTGATGATCAAGTGGTTTCATTTTGGAGGTGGTTTTAGAGTCTAGAGGAGAAATGAACGGGGGGGAAAGAATAAGGAGTTCGTCGTCCACAAGTGCGCGAAGCCTAGTTCCCTGCTTAACAGCAGTTGCACGGTTGTTGGAATCCTTGATTCGTTGATAGAGATTTGCATTGAGGTCCGCATGCTTAAAAGATTTGGGGTGACGACCAGCAAGGATTGACTTGCCATAGCGT
>BRYC01001483.1:0-25603 GCA_030267985.1 Parmales sp. scaly parma
CCGCGCTGCGTTTAAGTTGAACAAGGGTGTGACCAAGGACGACCGCGCTGCGAATTTGGCGAATGAGCTGATTAAAGCGGACTCCAACTTGAGCCAGAAAGACGCCCTAAGTAAAGCAGTTGACCGTTACTCCAAAGAACGGAAACCACAGAGAGCACTAGATGGAGAAGCGAAAGAAAAGAAACAGATTCAAAACGAAAAAGACAAAGAAGAAAGGCGCAGACAGCAAAAGATGCCAACGTCTTGCCCTAACTGCTCGGAAGAATGTGGGATCGCCGCCAACAGGAGCAGCGCTAATAGAAAATTCTACAACCATTTGTTCGACAACGAAACGTGCCTGGTGAGCGATAAGGTGGCGACTACTACTTGGGCGAACCTGGTGAAAGATAAGGTCTTGGATGCGACCCAGGGAAACCCCAACAAGAAAATGAAGAAAAGTTAAGCTGTAATTTTTTATATATTCAACAGCCTTATATTTTCTCAATCACTCCACTCACTCCACTCCACTCACTCACTCACTCACGCACTCACTCACTCACTCACTCACTCACTCAACCCCAACTCAATGCGCATTCCTCGCCTTCTGCAACAAAAGCGGAATTTCGAACGAGAAGATTTTGTCCATCTCCTTCACTTGCCTCTTGTCCAGCTTCGGGAAAGACGTCATATCCTTAACCTCCCACATGTGGATTTTTAAAGTTCTACATCACCACTTCCAACAACAAGTGCCAAGGTTTGCTTCGTCCCAAGGGTATTTCCGCCTACAGGAACGTTCGGCATTTTGTCTCTTGGCAATAAGCCTGCCAGTCCACCCCCCAAAAGGTCGAAGACCGCGTAAGCTCCGCCCAAGGCAGCCCAAACCGTCATTGGACTCAAGGGGTTGGTCACGGTGACCTTAGAAAACGAAGGAAATGGCCGGATCTTTGTTTGAAAAGTGTCGTCCTCGGTACACTGGGTAGTTCCTTCTCCCGTCTTCAAAATGTACTCCGAGCTTGTGAGTGTTTCTCCTGTGATTACGTGGGTGACGCTGGACGCACTGCAGCATAGGTTCTGCTGCGAGTCGGGAGTCCCATCCTCAGACGAGACAGTGTTGGTCCAAGTGTCCACCGCGTCGGATTCTCCAGAAACTGGAACAGTTCGCACCTGTGAGCGAAGCGAGCCGCGTGGAAGCGAAGAATTGTATTATATTATATTGAGAGGTATAATGTTAGTTTCGTAGTGGCTGCGAGCGGAGCGAAGCGAGCCAGTGCCACCATACACTAGTTGTGACTTGCGAGCTGTGAGCGAGCCAGTAACACCATACACTTCGCTCACAACTCCCTTCGCTTCGCTCGCGGCTCCCTTCGCTACGCTCACAACTCGCTTCGCTCACCCCCACTCACCAGGTTGAAGAGCGACGCGCCCTTGTAAAGCAGGTAACGCGGTCCCACGGTGTTCTCCGTCAGTGTGGAGGGTCCAACCACCGTTTCCGTAGTGAGCTTCGATTTTATATCTGTTACAGTTGTCACATCGTACGACCAACCGAAATTAGATCCCTTAAACAACGCCGTGAAGGAATCGATGGGATCCGAGTCGGCAATGATCCGGCGATGTTCTGCAGGTAGAGTCGCCTTGTACGGGAGAAAGTAGCAAGTATTTTCAGCCAAAAAACGACGACCGCCTTCGTTCACATGGCATTCGGTTCTAGCAGGATTGTTAGTGGTGCCCTCTCCGCAGGCTGTGCATGATGTTTGCCCAGAGCTCGGCTGAACTTGACCATTAGGGCAATTAATGCAGCTCGAACCATTGAACATTTTGCCGGGCCCGCAGTCCGAAGCGGAGGTGCCATCACCTTCTCCACCTCCTCCTCCTCCTTCTCCTCCTCCTCCTCCTTCTCCTTCTCCACCTCCTCCTTCTCCTTCTCCTCCTCCTCCTCCTCCTCCTCCTCCTTCTCCTTCTCCTTCTCCCCCTTCTCCTTCTCCTCCTGCTCCTCCTCCTCCGCCTTCTCCTACATCTACATCTTCCAATAAATATGGGCGATACCAACAGCCTGATTTAGAAACACAATGTAACGGAGGTAACCGTATCATGTTGTCCGGGTTTGTCGTATCACTTTGACGTTGAGGGAACATAACGACTGATGTATCAGTAGGATAAGAGCTATTGGAGCTGGTCAAGATGTAAAAGGCCAGGTAAACTACGGTAGCCAATACCGTGCTGATCGAAATAGCACCACCAGCAGCAGTCGGCTCGCTTGGGGTGTTCTTATATCTATCAAATGATTTGAACATGTTGTTGCGTTGTAAATTGTATTGAACTCAATTTTGTGAAATTTAAAACTTTTTTGAAACTTTTACGAACACGTGGACAAGGCATTCTCCCCTTATTATCTATAGCATACTTGGAATCATAAAAATATATAGGATAGGACTGCCACAAATACATTCCCACAAGTTATAGCATAAAAATATTGTGGCATTCCTACGGTTCGATTAGTCAGCTCCATGCCCCCCCCCATCTCCTCGCTCTCCCCTAATGATCCAAATCTAAAATTATCTATTGGACGACGACCCTCCTCCCTCTCCTCCTCCTCCTCCTTAGACCTCAATATCAACCTCGACCTCTGCAGCAGCTTCAACACAACCTTTACCACCACAACACAACCATCCAATATCCCTACTACCCCAAACTTTTTCAAGTTCCACTACACCAACAAGCACCACAAGCAGTTCTTCTGCTCCCTCCTGCACATCCTCCTCCTCGCCACCTCCTCCTACCTGATAATTAATCAGAACAGCAACCAAAAAAACAGGTATTCCAACGCGTCCAACGAGAACTTCTGCCACTATTTTTCTCCGAAATCATGCCGGGGCTCCACCGACGGTTGCCCCGGCCCGTCAACATTTTCTGCCGATGCGTACTGCCACCTATCGCGCGTGAACGAAACTTACCAGAGTGTCTACGACGCTCTGTACAGCTACCAATATTTGACCGGAAACCACTCCTTGGCTATGTACTCGCACAACAAGGACGCTCCCGTAGTATTAGAGGTTGAGAAGTTCGTCGAGAATGGCAAGTCAACAGTCACCAACTCGTACGAAATAAATGTAGACGATCTTGGGCCGGTTGACATTCGTCACCAGACCTCAGAACACCTTCACGAGTTCTTTGCCACGCTGATACAATTCCAGATCACGTTTAGATTGAACGACACTGTTGAATATGCTCAGGACGTGAGTGATCGCTCGTGCATGACGTGGGAGGTGACGATCCACTACACGGACGTCAACCAGAGCCACTTGAAAGTCTTCGTACTG
Organism: Parmales sp. scaly parma; assembly: GCA_030267985.1. Taxonomy (NCBI): domain Eukaryota; class Bolidophyceae; order Parmales; species Parmales sp. scaly parma. The sequence continues at coordinate 3,297 of BRYC01001483.1, forward strand.
GCCGAGATTGTCGGATTTTGCGACCGAACCTCGAAAGAGCGAACCGGCTCGGTGGATTTCTTTATCTATCTCATCGTTACAATATTAGCACTCATCCTAGCCTCTATTCTGCTAGTAGAGACGTTGGGGTCAATTCGGCTGGTGAGCGAGCGAAGAGAGCGAGCGTTGAGGAAGACGAGAATACTCGCGATGAATCCCGCGAAATGGCTACAGACATAATGGCTACATCCACTACACTGAACTAACGTTATTCCACTCAATTCGTTTGGCTCGCTCGTTTTGCTCTTGCCTACTAATTTTAAAAATTCACCTCGCCTCGCTCGGTGCAGCTTATCAAATGCCGACACATTCTAAAATCAGGACAAATCACCAATAGACTGAAAACGAGATTGCAGAGCAAACTAACTGCCAGGTGAGCGAGCGAAGCGAGCGTGCCTTTTGGAAGACGTGCATATTCGCGATGAAGTGCGCGAAATGGCTACAGACATAATGGCTACATCCACTACTAAGCTAACATAATTCCACCCAAATTCGTTTGGCTCGCTTGGTTCGTTTCGCTCGTCTTTCATTAAAAATGCGCATCGCTTCGCTCGGCACTCGCTCGGCGCTCGCTCGGCGCAGCGACAACAACTTGTCGTTCTCCTTCTGGGCTTCTTTCGTGGATTTGTGGGATTTTGGAATAATAATCGGGTGCGCGTCAAGTATCCTCGCATCCTTGAGCTGTTTGATTGGGAACTCGTTCATCAACATGGAAACCACCTTGATTTTGAAAGGCTTGGGTTGCTCCTTGTTTTGGATGACTCTGAGCAAGTACATGCAGAACAGTCGACGCTTCTATGCAATAGTGCTAATTTTGAAACGAGCTGGTGAGAAAGCAAATGGCTGCAGACGGCTACATCTATTAAACTTACCCACCCAATGCGCCTCGCTTCGCTCGTCGCCGGCACAGCCCCCCAAGTGATCCGGATCCTCGTGGGCTGCGTCCCACTCTTCCTGGCATTTGCCCTCGTTGGCATGATTCTCTTTGGTCGCAACTCGACCCGATTCAATTCTCTCACCGCGTCAATCACAACGCTCTTCTCGATTATGAACGGGGACATTGTTCTCGAGACCCTCGACGTCGTCAGAATTAACAACAACATCATCGGCCCGCTGTACATAATTTCGTTCTTCTTCCTGTTCACCTATTTCTTCCTCAACGTTTTTCTCACAATTGTCGAGGAATCAATGTGGCTCGTGTACACGGACAGGGGAAACGCGGAGGCGAAGAATATCAAATTTGCACTCAACTCCAACAGGGACAAGGAGGGCTACAGGGACAGGGAGGGCAACTCGCGCGAAAGAATCATTAAAGCCGGCGGAGGAGACGGCCTGGACGACTATGGTTATGACAGCCTTTACGAACGCAAGTCGCGAAATAGCTTCGGTATGCCTATCAGAAACGGTGCTGGCGTCAAGGGGGACGGCAACAAGCGGCACGTCAACAACGACGAGCTTTTCATGGGATTGCTTCACCTCAGTGAGAGTTTTCGGTTTGCCCAGGAGCGCAGAACCATTTCAAAATGAGATACCAAATAAAAAAAAATTAGATTATCAAATTAAATTTCATCAACATGAGCTTGAGGCAGATGGGGTGGAGGGACCACGCAACCCCCCTCCCCTCACCTCACCTCTCCAGCTCTCTGATGTGGTGGTTCATGCTCCTGTCCCAGCTGTGAAGCCACGTTCCGTCCAAAAAGCTCCCGCTCGCAATTTTCAAAGTATTTTTGGGGGGAATTCTTGGCAGCTTGCCTTTCGCTTTGCTCTCGCTCCTCTTTTGAGTTGCGTAGCTCATGCTCAGAAAGTCTTTCTTCTTGCCGCCGCCGTCTCCTCCTCCTCCAACCTCTGCTTGCTTCTTCAAGGTGCTAATTAGCCCCCCCCTTTTCGCGGCTTGCGCTTTCATCATCAACACGAAATCGTTATCGCCCCCCACCCCACCCCCCCCCTCGTCGCTCTCCGGCCTCGTTCCTAAGTTGTTGTACTTGCTCTTGAACTTTTTGTTCTGATCCTTGATGTAAATCATGTCGATGCGGTACCTTCGTAGGATTTTTTCCAGCTCGTACGCTTCAATCTCGCCGTCGCCGCTCGTGTCTATGAAGTTGATCAAGCTCTTGCAACCCTTCTTGTTGCACTTGATCCCTATATGCTTCATCGCCTTGAAAAACTCGCTCGCCCCCAAGCTCCCATCCCCGCTCTTGTCGAATCCCCCCTTTCCGAAAAGATCGATTATCCGACTTCCGCTCTTGTGCATGAAAACGTCCAGCGCCTGGAGCACCTCCAGCGCCCCAGTTCTATTCAGTTCCTTCAATCTAATTTTCACGCTGTCGTCCAGTTCCTTCGCCTTCGCCTCGAGCTTAACCTTCCTCGCAGCGACAAGACCCTCCCTTTTCTTGGCGAACTTCTCAGCTCCGTTGGTGGCCATTTCAACCAGCCCTACCTTAAGTTCGTTCATGTCGATGAATCCGGAACGATCCTTGTCGACAAACCCGAACAGGTCCTTGATCCTCATGCTGTTTTCGTTCATGAATGACTGCGCCGAGCGAAGCGAAGCGAGGCGCATTTTTAACGAAGCAGGGGGGCGGGAGTGAGAGCCAAACAAATACATATTATTCATGTGGTGTTAGGGCTGGCTTGGCTTGGCTTGTATTCTCTTCTTCCTCAAGGCTTGCGAGCTGTGAGCAAAGCGAGCCAGCAACACCATACACTAGTTGTGACTAGCGAGCTGTGAGCGAAGCGAGCTGTGAGCGAAGCGAGCTGTGAGCGAAGCGAGCCAGCAACACCATACACTAGTTGTGACTAGCGAGCTGTGAGCGAAGCGAGCCAGCAACCACCATACACTAGTTGTGACTAGCGAGCTGTGAGCGAAGCGAGCCAGCAACTTGCTCGCTTCGCTTGCTGCTCGCTTCGCTTGCTGCTCGCTTCGCTTGCTGCTCGCTTCGCTTGCTGCTCGCTTCGCTTGCTGCTCGCTTCGCTTCGCTTCGCTTGCTGCTCGCTTTCGCTTGCTGCTCGCTTTCGCTTGCTGCTCGCATTATCGTCTTCCAAAAGGCTCGCTCGCTTCGCTCGCTCACCTCCAGCCTCCCCATGATCTTCCCGGCTTTTCTCTGGAAGTTCAAAGCCGCCGGAGGTTCCTTGGCCCTTTTGATGCCGCTCGAGAATTCGTCCAAATCCAAATCACCATCGCCATTGGGGTCCAAGAATCTGGTCAGCGAAATGAGCTCCGCCTCGCTCCAAGACTGCTTGGGCATGCACCTGTCCCCGAGCTTCTTCACCCCCGCCTTGATCTCTAGCACGCCCAAGCGCCCGTCCCCCTTCCCAGCCCCGCTGGTATCGCACGACCGAAACCAGTCGCTCAAGCTAACGAAGTTCTCGCCGAGCATCTCGTCGAAGCGGGTTGCCAGGAGCATCCCGTCCTTGTCCGACACAGCCGTTGCGCGGACTCGCCGGCCCTGGCGGAAAGCGTGCTCGAGCTCGCCGACGTCTATCAAGCCATCTCCAGCGTTGGCACCATCACCGAGAGTGTCGATGAACTTGACGACAAGGCGGATATCCTTTCTCGAGAAGCCGCCGTGGTTGTCGGGCTTGGATTCTGCGCCTGCGCCTCCTGCGGTTGTTAAGGAGGCGACGGAACTTTCGTCATCCAATATTCTTTTTCTTTTGGAGGTTGCGGTGAGGTACAACGAGGATTGCTTGAGCCCCTTCGACTCGCGAAGGCCGCGGGTGATGGCTTCGAGATGCAAGTTGTGGGACGAAACATGACTGTCAATTTCGGGGAGCTTCGGGGCAACGGAGAGCATGCTGCTCATGTCCATTGCATTCGTGCTCGCCTGCCCAAGCTTCACCGCACTCTCCAAGGCCATCCCCCCACGACTCCGCAGTCCCTCGTGGGCGGTGTGAGCTCCTGGGCGGGCTATCGGGTCGTTGAAAGCTACGTTCTCTGCAATTAATCGAATGTTCTCGGTCGCTGGCGAGTTGTAAGGGTACATCTTGCTCCAACCAGATGGATCTGTGGACATTTGTAGGTTCTGTGTGTGGTGAGTGGAGTGGAGTGGAGTGGAGTGGGGTGGGGTGGGGTGGTGAAATGAATAACATAATTTGGTAAGCAATCACAATCATTGTGGCGTTCGTTCGGTGCTCGTCGTGCGCTCACCTTGTTTCGCTGTTTCTTGTTGACTTTTTTGCTGTTGTGCTGGTGGGAGTGGACTCGCTGCTTGTCCGAGTAACTGTCGAAATTCATCAAATCGTCCAGGCTCATTTCGGAAATCAAGCTGGCTAAAGAAATATCGTCATCGTCGATTCCATGCAAATCGTACTCCTTCCTCTTGCTTTTCTGGGACTTGGTAATTCGCTTCGAATTCGTGTTGGAATTAATTTTATTGTGGGAGGATGAGTGGAGGGGGAGGGAGGCGGAAGGAGAGAGGGAATTGGAATTTATCGACGAACCATTATCAGAAAAAATTAGCGAGTCGGAGTCAATGGAGGACATGTCGGATTGCTGTTGTTGCTGCTGCTGCTGCTGTTCTTGTTGTTGTTGTTGGGCTTGAAGCGCCTTAGCTAGTTCTCTGTTCTCCATCTGCTGAATGATCTCCCGCTCACGAGTTGAGTTTGGATCCTTTCTTTTCATTGAGGGCTTCTGAAAGGGAAGCTTGGTAGGGGAAGGGGAAAGAGCTTGATTTATAGTTGACGACTTCTTTGTTGGTAACGGATAGTGGTCGGTTGTGGTTGTTGGGGGGGGGAGATTGGAAGGGGAAACGTTGCCATCATCTCGGTAGTTCATTAACAAAGATTAACCAAACAAGTCAAGGTCAGTTAGCTCGAAACTGGGGTTGAGTTGATTTGACTAAATTGCAGGGGGGGTTATGAACATAATGTCGTATGAATCGATTCGCAAGTTATCAAAGGGTTGCTGTTGTCGAGATCAGATGGAATAAAAATTTTATTCAATCGAGCTGTTGCAGTATAAACAACCAGGTGAGCACGCTTTGAATTGTTTACATGGCACCCCACTTCACACCCAGACCACACCCAAACTTTCACCAGGAGAAAAACCGCAAGTGTTGACGTCGTGAACTCCACGAACGGATCTTATAATTTCGATTAACCCTCACTTACCCAATGCAGCATGGAGACGAATACCATATTCTCTGCTGAACAGATTGAAGTTCACCCCGAACTTCCTTCCCTGCTTAAGGAGTACACAAAGGCCGTGATACGAGCCAACCCAAAGAACATTCTTGCATTCAGCGCCGAATATTTCAGAAAGAAAGCAGATATCCCGGGGGGTGATCCAGTCGAAGGAAGTGCCGAAACTTTGAACAAGGACTAACTTTTAATAATAGAAATAGAATAGAAGAACTCCAAAAAAGAAATCTCATATTATGGGGCTATTCAGGTAATCATTTGCAGAAATGATTATCCTAGATGGGGTTGGGGGCGGCTTGGGCGGTTTTCGGCGATGGGGTGTGATTTTCTGCTGCGACTCTCTCATCTGCGACTCTCTTAACCTTTGCTGCTGCTCCTGCTCCTGCTCTCGGTTCTGGATTTCCAGCAATCTAACAAAAATTTCTGCGCTCTCGTAAACCTCCTCCGGTGGCATGGAGTCATCAACAAAGTCTCCGATATTTTCTTCCTCTTCCTCTTCTTCACTTCCAACAAGTGGCGTAGGAGTTGGTTTTGTTCTTGTTTGCTTGAATTTGAAGCTACTCTTCTCTGAGCTTCTCATGGTCTTGTGGAATTGAAAATTGTCCTCCCTTTTGCGTTCATTAATTATTTCGCTAGATCTTAGTAGGCTAGCTCTCCGCCTATCCTTGAACTTTTCGATCGGGGTCGGTTTCGTTGGTGTGGAAAAGGTTGTTGCTGTTGGAGGACTCGCATTTGCATTTGTGTGAGGTGCAACGGAGCTCCTTGTGTTTTTTCGGAGGATTTCGCTTTTCAGTTTTTCGTTGTGGGTAACCAACGAAAACTTGACCCATTGCAGCCAGGCTCGCGATACCGTCCGATGTAACTTGTTGCGGATTAAACCACCTAATCGCATTTTTTGCATTTGCATCGATGCCACACTCTTGCCCACCGGGGGTCCAAGAAGCTTGTCGTTGATGAGGGCAATTTTCTCGGAGATTTCCTTCTCGGCGCTCTGGGGTGGTGGCAGCTCCTTGTTTGAAGAAGATTTGAGATCGGAAACTTTCGCCATCGCATCATTCGCCCGCTGTCTCGCGTCAATGATTTCAATTTCCGCCTGCTTTTTTACTCTTTGAATTTCACCTTTGCAGTTCTCCTTCAATGCTTCGTTCTCGACTTCGTTTGCCGTCGATACGATTGCCCATTTCACATTCAGTTCTTCCACCTCAACCTTCAAGCTCTGTTCCGATTTCTCCTTGTCCACGCGAATTGTTTTCAAGCTGATCTTGAGAGCTGAAATTTCTTTCCGGTGCTTGCCTTCGTTTTGAGCCTTTTCGCTGACAAGGTTTTGAAACTTTTTCTTTTCGGTTAATAACTCTTGTAACGTGTTCGCCATTTGTTTCCGACACACTTGAAATTTAGCATATGATTCCGATTGAAGTGCGTTAAAACAGTTCGTGGAGTGGGTTAGTTTGTCGCTGGCCTGTTCTAGATCGGAAGTCAGCTTGCTGTTGGCATCTAATGAGGCTGCCCAGTCGTTCTCGAGAGCCAGAAAGTTGCGCGAGTGTGCTGCGCGGAGTGGAATGAAGGGTTAGTTTAGTGCAAAGGCTTGCGAGCGAAGCGAGCTAGCAACACCATTCACTTAGACTAGTTCAAGAGGGTTGTTCAGGGACGGTCCGAAACACAACACGCCAAGTGCACGGCAAATTTGAGAAAAATCCAAAAAACCTTACAAAAAAAAGGCGACGCACTGAATCAACCTAGACGCGATGAATTAAACACGGTGGCGGGTTTGACCAGGCGCGTCTCTTTGTGCAAGGCAAGAGGGTTGTTCAGGGACGGTCCGAAACAAGTCCAAAACTTGCCATTGTGACTAGATCGCGCTTCGCTCGCTCACTTGCGAAAATTGTGGTTATCGCCATCTTCAGAGATTTTGTTTCAGTTTCGGTTTCATGGGGGGTTCTAGTCAAGAGAGATGAATCTTTGTCAAGAGTTGCAATATGCTCTCTGAGGTCGGAGATCTGGGCTTGCAGCTCATGTAGAAAGTGCTGGCCTTCGGGGGGAGATGAATGGGGTGGAGAAAATGATGCTGGAGGTGGGGAACTGGATTCTACGCTCTTAATACTGAAAGTTGACACGTTGGACACGTTGGACACGTTTGACACGTTGGACACGTTGGACACGTTGGAGAGGGAGCTGTTGCTACGCCAGCGCCGACTAATGGGGGAAGGGGGGTTGAGGTCTCGTTGATCCCTTTCCTCCAATCTTCTACGCCTTCTGGCCTTGGGACTGCGGATGATTGTAGCACGGGGAGTGGTGGAAGTGGAGTTGGGGGTGGAAGTGGAAGTGGAAGTGGAAGTGGGGGTGAAATTGGAAGTTGACGGCACAGAAGACTTGCCATTGTTCAAACTCGTGAAGATGGTCAATGCAGAGGGTCCATTGAGATGATATTTTTGCTGCAGGGCTTGGTTCACATTTGAGGTGTGTTCCGTCACTAGGCCCCATTTGTTTAACAACATAAAATTTAACCAATCAATATGGTGGCTCAAATAGCTACCTGGTCAAAACACCAAAACCATTACACACGGTGTTTGCAATATTTATGTGTTTGCAAATATCTATCATTTTTTTACTTTGCCATCACGACCCCCACTTATCAAATGAAGTTTTACAAGTTCGCTACTATCCCATTATTATGCCAAATGGCGGTGGGCGCTACCCCCCATTCCATTACAATCCTCTCGTCCGAAACAAACCTCCTCAGAAATTTGGATATCAAGCAAACAATAACCAACCTTGATGAGTTCACAAAATCAACATTGGGGGAGCAAACCAACTCAGTATCCAACTCTCTCCAACTTCCCGTGCCCAACGTGTGGAACAAACCTACTATGAGCTTGGTGGTTGCCATTGAGGGCTATTTCAATGACCTGGATTTCAATGACTTGAACTTCGAAAAGAGCAAGTTCTTGGTCGCGCCTAACGCCGTGGGGACCGCGAAGGAGATCTACAGTAACATGGAGGAGGTGGCGGTGGATCAGGGGTCTAGATACGAGAGTGAGGTTGCTGCCCTCTCCAAGCTGATGGAGAATCCAGAGGACAAACATCATCTGCTGCTGCTCACCTCACTGTCCAAGCTAGACAGTGAGAAGGCGGCTGAGAGTGCGAGAGTGTTCGAGGGTTTGATTAAAGAGGGAATGGAGGGTTTGGAGAGGAGGGGGGTGAAAGGAGTTATCCAGGTTTGGTTAGGGGGGGAGGAGCCTCAAACTCAAACTCGAAGTCTGGTCGAAGAAGTTAGCACAAGTTCAAATAATTCAAATTCAAATTCGACAATCACAATGGACAGTATGAGCGAACGACTGATGGGATTGTGGCTAGCGTTCGGGCTGGGCGCGGTGCTTTTGACCGTGGTGCTGATGCTGGCCTGCTTGGACCCCAACATGGACAGCATGCTGCTGGCGAACTTCAAGGCCGACACTGGCGAAGGTGTTAAGTTTGATTAAACAACGCCTTTTTTCTCCTCCCCCTTTGCCCCCTACCATAATTTTGGATAATTTTGGTGCAAACAAAGCTTATTATTTCTTCCCCCCCCTTCTCTTTCTTCTTTCTTTTTTCTTTTCTTTTTTCTCCTCCTCTCTTTTTTTCTTTATCAGAAACTTCGCTGCGCTCAGAAAGTAGCAAAATTTTCATGAATTCAATTATAAAAGTTGTTCAGGTGCGCGAAGTGCAAGTGTTATTCTAAATTTTAAAACGAGCAAAGAGGAGAGGAAGTGTGGATCAAAAAGTTTTGTACCGTGGTCAACAGTGATGGGGCGGCAAAGGAGGATTAACTGGTGTGAAGGAGAGTCAAAGCGGTTGGATTTGAAAAATATAGCACAAGATCGTACAATGCTGAGACGAACGCACCGTCTAGGTGTTGAAGGGAGACTTCCTTACAGTTACGCCCGGCCAAAAAGTTAGTCATGGAAGATCATAATCTCCCACAACTCAGCTCCACCTTACCGTTTCATACCAAATCCCAACAGTAGGAATTGGAAGCGAATTTTTTTTCCAAAAAATAGGGCGAATACTGGATCGATTGACCGTAACTCCAACGTATGTGGAGGCTTTAGATGCTCAGATTTGAACACGGCGGCGGGCTCGGCTAGGTCGCATCTTTTTTGCGCAAAGTGATCGTCCAGATCAGGGCCGTGGCAACAATGAAAATGTAAAGATTGTTTTCGGCACGGGCCTCACTCATTTCGCACTCTGCTGTCCACTTAGAGTTCGCGCCCCCCTCCTCGCTCTGTGCATACCCGGTTCTGCAATTGCAGGAGTGGGCAAGGAGAGCCAGTGGGTAAGGAGAGCCCCGAGAAGTTTAATTATGAGAACCGGCCAAGGTCGGATCGAGGATGAAGTTTGGGTGTTCGTCTGAGGCTGGTTCAGCTGGGCAAGAAGGAAGGAGGAAAATGTAGTGAGCCTTCGATACAATTGAGGGCCTCTTTGAATGGCAAGGGAGATTTATCCTGGCAAAATGGGCTGGAGAAAAAATTTGTTTTGTAAAGTTTATAAATTTTCGATTTCGTCGCGCTTTGTACATAATGTCCTGTAGGATCAAACTCAATCCAACTTTCGTAAACTTAGGTATGAAAGGAAAAACTGAAAAGTTAAAGAATTTCACATTTGACAAAATTCGGTTTGTTTTTATTGGGAGTTGTTGCCTTGGCAGCAGTAAACTTCCAGTTAAAGCAAATGATGATCAGAGTATTATCAAGTAAGTACGCTAAAATCTTAACAAGTTTAAGTGTACGCTGGGTAAGAAGTTATATTGATATTTATTGAGTATGATTATAAAAAACAATTCGTACGAGAAGCTTAGTGGTTGACTCTAGATTAAAACCTTGGGGTCTATCTAATGAACCATGCAACAAGGATTCACATGTGCAAAGTTAGTTTCGGATGAAATAATTTTGTGAGCGAAAGTTTGTGCTTGCTGTTTCCAAGTGTGAATAATCGGGCCTTTGAAAGTTAAAGTTGTGTGATTGTGATTTCGAAAGATTTAGCATTTTCATTTTCTTGATTGGATTTAACCGCTTTAACGAGTTTTGTAAGAAACGACTTGGACGGAGATTTGGGGTGAAGAGGGAGGGGGGGGTTCGAGAAGAGAGAGGACAATTCGCAATTGGCGAGGTGCTGTATAATAAATAAGTTAATGATTAGGAGAAATCTCGAAGTGTGTTGTAGGTTACTACAACCCAAACCCTCCCCGCTTCCCAAAACCCTCTCGCCTCAACCTCACTTCAAACTTCTTTGGCTTGTGATTTTGGCTTGGCTTGTGATTTTCGCTTGTTTATGTCCATCCACTGTTCTAGGGTGAGTTTCTCTTCCCTTCCCTCAACCACCTTGCTAAACCACTTCTCGGTCATGTTTTTGGGAAGCTCATCGTGGGAAAGGGTGGACAAGCAGGCGTAATGGACCTGGCGTTCTTCTGACTCAAGTTTGTTGAGGTGGTAGTGCATGTTCCTCTTGTTCATTTGGCTGAGCACGAAATCACAGCCGACACACGGGCACTTCATGGGATTATTCATCTTATTCCTCTTCTGCTGGTCAGGAGGGGTGCCCTTGCCCTTGCCCCTGCCCACGCGCATGCCCACGGACAAGCCCATGTACAACCCTGAGCTATTCCAGTCGGACTTCATCGTGTACGTCTTGCCATCGTGCTCGACCTCGACCGTGCTGCCCTTCGGCTTGCCTTTACGCGCGGCCTCGACGAGCTCCAACAGCGCGGCGCGAAGCTCGCAGCCCAGCTCGCCGGCCTGTCGGAGCGTCGTCCAATCGGACGAGATGGCGAAGTAATTGCCCTCGTGCTCGACCACGACCGTGCTGTCCTCCGGCGCGTCTTTACGCGCGGCCTCGACGAGCGTCGACAGCGCGGCGCGAACCTTACCGGCCTCTCGGTTTGTCTTCCAGCCGCACTTGATCGTGTACGTCTTGCCCTCGTACTCAACATCGACCAAGCTGCCCTCCGGCTTGCCTTTACGCGCGGCCTTGACGAGCTCCGACAGCGCGGCGCGAATCTCGCCGCCCTTGATGCACCCCTTGATCCACCGGCACACGCCATACAAGTGGCGCTTCTCCCGCGTGAAGCCCTTCTTATTCTCGAACTTCTCCTTGGGGAACTTCTCCACGAGCTCCCTTGCTTCTACCTCGTATATGCTGCGGATTTCGGTGAAGAGGGTACTAAAGAAGCTGCCCTTTCTCATGAGGGCGTTGGTCAGGGAGTTGACCTTGTCGCCGGTAATGTACTTGGACTCTGTGACATTTTTGATGTCATCGATGAAGCGGCTGTAAGCCTCCTGGAGGAGGGCTACCTGCGTGTCGACGTCGCCTGCGACGTCGCCAGAAAGGCCGTCCTCATCAAGTTCCTTCTCGTGCTCGACCTCACCCTCGGCGACGGCGGCTGTCTTGCCGTTGGCGGCGGCCTTGTTCTTCGCGTTCTTCTCGATAATTGCTTTTTTCATCATGTAGTCGCTCTTCAAGAGCTCGTTGATGACGACCTTGTTGCCGAGGTCGCTGAAAAGCTGGGGGGTCTCAGGAACGTCCGTTTCGCTGGCCGTCTCAGTGATTCGTTCCAGGAGGGAGGGGATGAAGACATCCGCGAGGACGTTGTCGATGTTGAAGATCAGGGAGGCGCAATCTCCACCGACGCGGTCACGTCCGTGCGCGTGCTCGATCTCGAGGAACCCAAGGTCGTCGACGACGAACATGTCCTTGCACTTGGGGATGTCGAAGGTTTCCACGTCTAGGGTGGTGCCCTTCTTCGACGGGTTAAGGGTGATGAGGAAGCGGTGGGACTTCATGCTCCTCGTGTTCTCGGTGTCGAGGTGTTTCTTCGTCTGCCCCATGTCCTTGGGAAAGAGAAGGGCCCTGTTGAAGTCGAAGATGAAGTTTTCGTTGAGCTCAGGTTCATCTGGGTGAGCCTCCTCGTATTTCTCTTTGCACCTCTGCTTGAGACCTTCCACGAAGGGGAGGAAATTGGAGTTCCTCGCAGCGAGGATGGAGTTGTAGAGGGTGATGGCCATGGAGCTCTTGGTCGTGGCGGACTTGGTGAGGCCGGAGATGACCGCGTGGGACTCGTCTTCGTGAACGAAGGAACCGAGTAGGTGGGCAAAGAGATTGCACGCGACAGCCGCGCTGGTAGAGTCGATCCTTGTCCGGGTGATGGCTTGATGTTCGGTGTTGTTTTTGAATTTTTCGGTGTGTGTAGGTGTGGGGATGGTTGGGTTTGGGCTGGGACTGGGCTTTTTCTTGTACTTAGTTTTGGTAGTGGAGGAGGAGGAGGAGGAGGAGGAGGAGGAGGAGGAAGAGGAGGAGGATTTGCCCTTGCGCTGGTGTTTGGTCTTGGGGTCGGAGTCAGCCCCCCACCCATCCAAACTCCAATTCCTCCAACTCCAACAAACTCGGACCCATGACGCTCGCCAACCGACGAGCCATTGCTTCCCTCTCTTCCGTTCTGACAACGAAGGCTTCCACCCAAGCTCTGGAGCAGACGCTGGCCACCATTAAGACCGACGTGATTTCCCGCATAACGGACGTCAAGAAGTTCGCGGCAACCTCCCGAGAGCAAGGTGAGTTGAGTCTCACTCAGTCTGAGGAAGACGAGAAAACTCGCGATGGTTCTTGCGAAAATGGCTGTAGAAGGCTACATCCGCTAATAAACTAACATTATTCCACTCAATTCGTTTGGCGCGCCAGCAAACCTTGCGAACCAGCTCGTGTCACTGAAGTAGCTCCTTGTGTGCTGAACAGCAAAGTTGGGGAGAAGATCGACAGGGTCGATCTAGAATCGATGCAGGCCGATGCCGAGTACGTCAAGTCCCACGCGGAATACCTGTACGAGGCGGAGAAGTCAATGGCGGAGATGGTTGTGACGATCAAGGAGAATAATTTCAATGTAAAAACGTTGGAGAACAATGTCGACAGCTTGAACAATCACGTAGGGGTGCTGCAGGAGGAAATTTTGTCGAAAATCATGTGAGATGTCGCAAATTTTCCTTCACCTCCTAATCTACTCCGCTGCGCTTCAGCCATCAATAATGCAGTCTTCTCGAGAGCCCGCGCAACCCGTATTGCCTTCTGCTCCTTTGTGGTTCCCAGGAACACTGGAGCTGACGCCGATCCAAAGTTGTAATCCTTTCGTTTTACCACACTTACAAGATTCCGTTGCTTTGTGTTGTGTACAACCTTCTCGTATTTTACAACATACTCCTCACCCTCGTCATGCTTCCCCAGGACGCTGAAGAGAGTGTGATTTCTAGCTATCTTGACACCTTCTCCAGGGCGGTAGCGCGTGCCACGCTGAGTGACAATGATGTTACCACTCACAACCTTTGAACCACCCCACAGTTTCACACCATAGTGTTGCCCCGGGGAGTCCCTGCCATTCTTAGAGGATCCTCCAGCCTTCTTCGTAGCGTGCCGGACTGCTTGTGATTGGAATTTGGGTTGGAGTTGGAGTTGGAGTTGGAGTTGGAGTTGGAGTTGGAGTTGGAGTTGGAGTTGGAAAGGGAGAGAGTGGTGAGGGGGTCGAAGAGTGGAACATCTCAAAGCTAACATATGAAAAAGTGAGTTGATATTGTTTTTATCGTTGGTGTCGTTGTGATTTGGTTATTGAATGGACTAGAGTGGAATGTTGGGAAAGGGGCGTTTGGAAGGTTTTTTGTTGCTTTTTCCTTTTTTCTTAAATCTAAATTTCCCCTCAGACGTACCTCAGACGTAACTAAAGGTAATTAGCCAGCTCAGCTCATCTATTTTCTATCGGACGAGACTGCTCGTTCGTATTTTTGAAAGCAGTTTAATTAAACAATACATAGCGTACTTCAACATTTTGTATCTTACACTTATACACCCCCTTACCAGTAATGAAGTCCTCCATTTTTCTCACTTCCCTGGTGGCCACCGCCACGGCATTCACGATCCCCACCAACCCTCACCTTTCCTCAACCACCCTAAAAGGGGGCAAGGCCGACCTTGTTGCAATTGCTGAGAAGGCCAACCCCATTGTTAAGTTTTTCGACCCCTTGGACCTTTCGGGCCAGGAGTTCTGGGGCGACTCAAACGATGCCACCATTGGCTTCCTGCGCCATGCTGAGATCAAGCATGGGCGGGTTGCTATGTTTGCCTTCGTAGGGTACTGTGTTCAGTCTAATGTTCATTGGCCTTGGGCCATGACTACTGCCGGAGACTCGTTTCCTGCCACCTCCCTCTCCCCTGAGGCTCAGTGGGACGCCATCCCCGAGGCTGCTAAGTGGCAGATTCTTATTGTCATTAGCTTCCTCGAGCTTTGGGGAGAGCAATCCGGAGCGGACACTGGTGAGACACACTACATGCGAGGAGGAAAGCCAGGGAAGTTTCCCACTTTCGACCTATTCCGAAAGACCGTCCACCCCGTCCCCTTCAACCTCTTCGATCCCTTCAACTTCAGCAAGAACAAGTCTGCTGCCCAGAAGGAAGCGGGGTTGATCAAGGAGATCAACAATGGGCGCCTTGCTCAAATTGGCATCATGGGGTTCATGGCTGCTGATAAGGTGCCCGGATCCGTCCCATTGCTTTCTGCGACTGCTCGTCATTATGATGGTGATGCTATGGCTCCGTTCACTGCCCACTACTCGCTCTTCAACTAGATGCGGTGGGTTGGGGTGGGAGTTGAGAGGAAGTTGAGGAAATTGAGGAGAGAAGAGATCAAAAGAGATTTTAGGATGATAAAAAATTATTTTACTTTATTTTAATGTGTGTGTTGTGTTCTACTCATAATCATAATCGTCGCCACAAGTCTTTTACCCCTTCCTGACCATATAAACGTTCATATCGATCTTCCCTATAAGTTTCAAGTCCGATGATGGTGTTTTTTCTTCTTGAGGACGAATCTCTAAAAAGGTCCGAATTTACAGTCAGGAAGTCGTCGTAACCAGACGAAACTTCCTCCTTGCCAGTTGCGATCTTGTTGAGATCTCTCAAATATTCAAACTGCCCCACCTCGCCCAGGAAATGCGTGTCCTGCACTCGCCCAGTTTCGGCAAACCCACCTCCGTTGCAATCAGCCAAACCCTCCCTAACCCGAACCTCCAGAGGCGGAAGCAACGTCTGTGCGCCGAGCGAAGCAGCCGAGCCAAAATTCGAATTCGAATTGAGTAAAATAATGTTAGTTCAGATTTTAGTGAGTAAATAGTGAATGTAACCGTCTGCTTCGCTCGCTAACCTCGTTGCACGCGACTGCCGCGATCAAGTCCGCCTGACCCTCCATGAGCGGGAATGGAATCACGCTCCACGGCAAGCCGACGAACGATAGTTTCGGGTCTTCAGTGTAGAATAGCTGCTTGTAGAGTGGTGAGCACCGCTTGGTGCTGTACTTCACGTTGGAGAAGTCTGACTTGCTCAAGAAGGCAAACTCGTAATCATACCCAGTGGCGAAAATGACGGTAGAGACCGAGCCCGAATCTAACCTCTCCCCACCCTCAAACACAATATGCGCTCCGTCATCGTCGACCCTCTCGCACCTCGAGAACATCTTTATATTCGTGTTATCCGCGAGCTTAGCAGATGAAGGATCGTTCGTCGATAGGTACACTTTTTTAACAACTTTACAAATTTGCGCCGCCAGATCACTACCAGATGCACGGCCACCGACAATGAGCACGCCGCCCTCGCCGGCGAACGTAGAGGGATCGTCGTAAGCAATAGCGTGCATGATTTTACCCTTAAACTGGGTGAGGTTCGGGAGGTTCGGAATGATTGGTGCTGAGTAGTGACCGTTCGCAACGCATACATGGTCGAAGGGTTCATCTACATTGTCGTTGATCAGAAAGCGTTTTCCTTCGCCGTATCTCACCGATAAGACCGGCTCGTTGAAACGAACGTGCCTGTTAAGGTCGAATTGCTGCATTTTTTATGAACATGAAGGACGAGCGAAACGAGCGAGCCAAACGAATTGAGTAGAATAATGTTAGCTTAGCTTAGTAGTAGTGGATGTAGCCATTATATTATGTCTGCAGCCATTTCGCTCACTTCATCGCGAGTATGCTCGTCTTCCAAAAGGCTCGCGAGCGAAGCGAGCCAGCAACACTTACACTAGTTGCGACTAGCTCGCTTCGCTTGCTGCTTGCTTCGCTTGCTGCTTGTTTCGCTTGCTGGCTCGCATGCTCGTCTTCCAAAAGGCTCGCAGCGAAGCGAGCCAGCAACACTTACACTAGTTGCGACTAGCTCACTTCGCTTGCTGCTTGCTTCGCTTGCTGGCTCGCATGCTCGTCTTTCAAAAGGCTCGCGAGCGAAGCGAGCCAGCAACACTTTCACTAGTTGGCTCGCATGCTCGTCTTCCAAAAAGCTCGCTCGCTCACCTCTGCATAGTCCTTCAAGTACTGGGAGACGAACTTGTGGGACACATAGCTGTCTTCCCCCCCAAGCGTAAAGGGATACTCTCGAAAACCCATGACCTGCTTGGGGAGGTTTGTTCGAAGATCCTTGTACATAGGTTGGGTATCAGACTGTTCGTAATTGTAATTCCACACCCCACCGACAGATGAACCGGCTTCGAAAATAGCCACAGAAGCATCAGGATTGCGACGAAGGAAAGCACGTGCAGTGCACAAACCTCCAGCGCCGGCCCCAATAACTGCAATCGACGATCCAATCATTTGTTTGGCCTTGACTCGATTTATCTCCAGAAGGGCGACATATAATTGAGGGAGGTGATCGATTCTCCCTAACAGAGGGAGTGGGTTTGATAAGTGGGTGAGTTTGTGTCGCGAATTTCAGCGTGTCAAGTCTAGAGAGACAAGTCTAGATTTATTTTTTCCCAGCACCAGGATTAGCACCAGCACCAAAGGCACCAGCAACAGCAGATCCAGCAGCTGCAGCAGATTCAGCAGCAGTGACAGCAGCAACAGCAGCAGCAGCAACAGCAGCAGCAACAACAGCAGCAGCAATAACAACAGCAGCAGCAGCAACAGCAGCAGCAGCAGCAACAGCAGCAGCAGCAACAGCAGCAGCAGCAACAGCAGCAGCAGCAACAGCAGCAACAGCAACAGCAACAGCAACAGCAACAGCAACAGCAACAGCAGCAGCAACAGCAGCAGCAGCAACAGCAGCAGCAGCAACAGCAGCAACAGCAACAGCAACAGCAACAGCAACAGCAACAGCAATAGCAACAGCAACAGCAACAGCAACAGCAACAAAAAATCCATAGGAATGGAACTAACCCAATTAGATGAACACGACCCCAACCACTTTAACAGTTCCGACGTTGAAGGCTCAGAACAACCTTTCTCGTTTCGTGAGCGAGCTGAAACAACAAATAAGGAGGGACAGAAGTCTCTCTTTCTCCTCTCCCCAAACACAAACTCCGACAACACCCCTCTGGATGTTTTCTCAGACAAAAAAAATCCTTCATTTCCCTCCCCATCAGCAGGCAACCTTGTGCACCCAACACTAGGCAAATACAAACGAAATACCCCCCCCTTCACGACTATAGCTTTCATAAACCGTTCCTCGGGTGGTGGCGATACCCAGACGGACAGCGCTGCCTCCCACGTGTACGACTACCTTTGCCTTTGTCTCAACCCCACTCCTGTCTACGACGAGTCAAAAAAATCAGAAGCAAAGAAGAAGCTTACCACATACGTTTTCGACCTTCGAAAATGCGGCGGAAGCCTCGTTTCAATTTTCAGCGGCTTTTTGTTAGATTGCGAAAACGTGCGCGTGATTGCTGCGGGAGGAGATGGAACGATGGGGTGGATTCTTTCTTCAATCGATCGTGGTCGAAAAGAGTCATTCGTGTCTGAAGAGTCTTCCCTCCCCCTCGCGATGGTGCCTCTTGGCACTGGGAACGATTTGGCCCGCACATTTCGCTGGGGCGGCACCCCGCCCTCGTGGACAATGAAGGGCGGGAAAAAGCGCACTCTCACGAAGCGGACGTTGGTTGACTATGTGACTTCGGGAGAAATTAACATGCTCGATCGCTGGCGACTGGTCATTGTTCCATTCATGAAAAAGGATTTAGATTTAGAAGGTGTTGATGTGTCAATCACGTCCAGTCTACAGGAGCACGAAAACGTCCAGTCTAGGGAGGGAGTGCCGCAAATGCTCGGTACACAAGACAGAGGACAGAGCATTGTAGGTGACAGCGGCGGCGAAGAGCTATGGGGAAAGTTTGAGAATTTCTTCAACGGAGACGGCGGGGAGGGGGCTGAGGAGGGGGTGGATGAGGGGACGGGGACGGGGACGAGGACGGGGGCGAAGGATGAGGATGAGGATGAGGCTGAAACGCGCACTTCACAGCGGTTGAGCTACAGGGAGACGCAATCGCAAACGAGGCAATCAACAACAAATATCTTCAAGCAACAGCAGAAGATTTCTCATCGGACTTTTGACGGGATCTTCACCAATTATTTTAGTATCGGATTGGACGCGCAGGTCGCAATGGCGTTCCACCAGGAGCGCAATGCCTTCCCCGAGCGATTCACCTCGCCTTTAAAAAACAAGGTAAAATACGTCGAAAAGGGCTTCCAGAATGGCCTCTTCTCTCCCAACCCGAAAAAGCTGCCGATGTGTTTGAACACGGTGTTGCAGGTTTTGGTGAAGGACGACAAGAACGGGGGGGAGTTGCGGGAGCTCAAACTGCCTAAGAACACTCGCGGCCTCGCACTTTTGAACATTCAGAGCTACGGAGGCGGAAACAAAATGACGAGGAGGGGCTCAATCACGGACGGTTTGATTGAAGTTGTGTGCTTCACGCATCCGCTCAGAATGGCAGTTGCTGCTTCCGTTGGTCGAGCGGTCCCCTTCGTACGGGTACCAATTAAATCCAAAGCGAGCCAGGTTATTATCTGTGCTAGAGAAGATGTTTTCATGCAGGTAGATGGCGAGCCTTGGCTGCAGAGCCAGGGCGTTTTTCAAGTCTCCTTCCATTCATCAGCCCCAATAATAAAAAGGAAAAGCGGGGGCAATGGCGTGAATTGCTGTTGCTAAATAGATTTAACTACAAGCACTTTTTCAAACATGTGCACACACAATTTAAAAATATTTGGGAAAGGCCGTCTGCCCACCGGCTCCCCCCAGCCCGCTCTCAGAAACACTGCCCCGCCCTTTGGGAATTGTATTTCCAACGATATCCCTTTCTTGGTTAAAGACAGAGATCGCAGCCATTCTATCCCCACAGCGATTTTCTTGCAAGGGGTTTACTGCAGAACTTTCTCCATTGGGACAGAACAAAGAACGCGAACCATTCTGGTTCTCAGGAACCAGTTCGTTCAGCTGAGCCTTCAGTGATCGCGCCGTGCTTATTTGGACTTTGTCGGCAGTCACTCGTTGATCCCAATCCCGTTCTCTGGCAGAATATGAGCTGTAGGTGGCAGCAGAGGGCAGAGGAGAGTAGAGCATTGTTAGCAAGAAGCAGCAAGCTGTTATTGCTCCAGCTGGTGTTTTTACTGCTGGCTGATGATGTGATGTTGGGAGGGGGGGGGGAGTAAGTAAACTGAAAATAGGAGCTGAAGGGAAAAGGAAGAGGAGGAGGAGGAGGTGTCGTCGAAACATGATTGGGATGATGGAAGTATCAATTTCTAATTGGGTGGAAGAGTAAGGTGAGCGCTCAGCAACCAGGAGGCGCGTTTTCGCGTCAAATTTCTAATTTTGAAATATTTCCTCAAAATTGTTCTGCACCCACGATCCTCCACGTCACCGTCATTAAACATCTTTTCCCATGTACCTGAACCTCAATTCTCCCTTAATTTATGCTTTACCTGTCTTCCTCTCTGTCGTGACAGGTCTGTTAACTCGTTTCCTGTTTCGCAGGCATCACCCCTTGGCATCCTACGACATCAGCTTTGCAAAGTGGTTTGAAACCAACGGTGGCCACATTCACGATTGCTTACAGCACAGGCCCTCTGGTCTTTTTGCCACCTGTGATATCCTCCCCGGCGAGTTGCTGCTAGCCACCCCAGACTCACTCGTCCTTTCCGCCTTCAAAGCAGGCAGCGAGGATGGCCGAATGCGAACAGCAATGGAAAAAATGCGACCCCCGCGAAATGACAACAACCCGTTGACCGAGGACTTCAATTTTATCTTGACAACCCTTGCCCTCTTCCTCTCTCTACCCCACCCCCCCTCCGATTTCTTCTCTCCTTACATCAACACACTTCCCTTAAACGATTGCCATACTCCAACATGCCGCACTCCAGAATACAATCTCCATAATCACACGATCACATTCGAACAAGCCCTCCAAACAAAACGCTCGTCGATCCTCAACTACTACCATCTCTCTGGATTAGCTTCCTCCGTCAACCAGCAAGACTTTCTGAACGCGGTTTCTGTTGTCGAAAGCCGAGCGTGGCCCCCCGGCTTAATTCCAGGGATCGACCTCCTCAATCACGACCACGTCCTCGGCTCCCCCGTCAAACAACTAAATGGGAATTTGAACGTTGTCACGGCAAAAACTCATGTTTCGGCTGGAGATGAAGGTGAGGCGAGCGAAGCGAAGCGAGCGAGCCTTTTGGAAGACGAGAATACTCGCGATGAAGTGCGTTTGGAATTACATTGTGGTTTGTGTCGGGGGGGAGACCCCCCGAAACCCCCCTTCTTCCGCTGGCGCTCGGCTTTCCGCTGGCCGCTCGGCTGATAGAATACTCGCGATGAAGTGCGTTTGGAATTACATTGTGATTTGTGTCGGGGGGGGAGACCCCCCCGAAACCCCCCTTCTTCCGCTGGCGCTCGGCTTTCCGCTGGCCGCTCGGCTGATGAACGCAGCGCGCGCCGCGGGATGGCGGGCGGGGGAGCGGCCTTCAGACGACCTTCAGACGGCTTCAGACGACCTTCAGACGGGCTACCATCCACTACTAAGCTAACCCCTCGCCCCCAATTCGTTTGGCCTCTCCTCGCTGCCGTCCGTGCGTGTCTTTCTTTTTTTTTTTTCGCTCGGGGGGGAAACGTGGGGGCGCGAACCCCAGCGTTCGACTCGTACAGCAGTAATGTTGGCGCGCTCGTAATTTACCAGAACTACGGCTTCGTGAGCTCCAGCCCTTCGGACACGTGCAAGGATCTGATTCACCTTCGAAACCACCCCGACCGGGACAGGAGGCGCAACTGCCTCGAACTGAAAAATCGAGCGTTCAACGACAAAAACAAGGAGAGCGAGAGAAGGGCGGCCGCCTTGCACGGCGACGTTGACTTGCTGAATGTTCTGGATTGAGGGATTGGGCTAGAAACACCGTGCGACCTGGAAACAATGAAGAAAAAAATTAACAAGTGAATTTTGTTTCTGCTCTGAATTCTGCCCTACTTCGATTCCCTCCTCCACTTTTTTTTACTTTCCTTTTCCTTTTCCTTTTCCTCCCCCCTCCCTTATCGTCAAACCAACCCCGCCGCATCCAAAACCTCCACCGGCAAATCATAGCACAAGCCAGTCCTCTCAACATGAACACAAACATTCCCATCCCTCACCCCAACCACCCTCCCCCTATCCCCGGCCCTCAGGCTACAAAAGTCAACCTCCCCCCTCCCAACCCCCTTCATATCCTTGACCCCCGCCCTCCCCCCCCTCGGGCTCGTCCCCTCCAGTGCCTCCCTCCCGTCAACCCCACTAAGAAAGTCCTCGTCGAGCTTGACCGGGCTCCCGACCCTCAGGCTCTTGAGGAACCGGCACGAGAACTTGTGCCGAGGCCAGTCCCTCACTGCGCACTCCGAACCGCAGTAGGGAGCAAGCCGGCAGTTCCTGCACTTCGGCCCGGCGCAAAGTTCGGAGGAGGTCGCCCGGCCGCAGAAGCTGCAGCCGCTTCCGGACCCAAGACCGCCTTCGTTGGCGTTTGCGTACAAGTCGATCGAGGCGATCGTCCGAGCCCTCGTTGGCTTCGCCCTCCTCCCCTCCACCGCCCACCTCTTCTCGAAGCTTCCCCGAGCTGCCGCCTCCCTTCGGACCATTTCCGCGTTGAACCGCATGATTAGTTCGACGGCGTTGAGCCGGCGGCCCCTCTCCGACGAGGAGCAGCACGACGAATCCCCCCCGGCGTAATTGGCAACCGCGTTTGTCCGCGGAGGAGTCTGCGTCTGTTTCTGTGCGAGTGCGGCATCTTCATCGTCATCGTCTTCCACCACTCCATTCGCATTCGCCTCCCCCTCCCCCCCCC
>BRYC01001483.1:28227-41194 GCA_030267985.1 Parmales sp. scaly parma
AGGGTCACGTGGGGAGGAGGAAGCCCAGAGTAGACTAGCAAGTCGTCGGACTGGAGCGCGTAGGCGGCACGGAGGCCGAGGGCCCAGGAGACCGCGTTTGATTGTTCCCCGGGAGCGGGAGCGGGAGCGGGAGCGGGAGCGCTCGCACTCGCGCTCGCACTCGCGCTCGCACTCGCGCTCGCGACGTCGTCCTTCTTCTTCTTCTTCTTTCTCTTTCCAATTAAAGAGGGATCTCCGGCTCCACCCCCCAACCCCTTCTTCCCCTCCCCCCCCTCCAGCCGCTCAACGTACTTTCGCCCCAGCGCCAGCCTCGCCCGCTTCTTCCCCCCCACGCCCAGGCTGCCGTGCCAGGCCGAGAAGGTCGTCTTGTTGTACGCGTTGGTCAGGAACGGATCCGGACCGTGGTTGGAAGGAAAGGTTCTACGAGTCACGAGGGGGCGGGGAGACTGGAAGGGGTAGGGGCCGTTGCCGTTGGTGGCAGCCGCAATTTTTGCGTGCGTTGCGGCTACAGCCGCTTTGTACGCAGCAGCTTTGGCGGCCGCGGTCTTGCCCTTTTCCTTTTCCTTTTCCTTGTCCTTTTGCTTGTCCTTTTCCTTGTCAAGGAATCCCTTTTCGAAGCCGGTGCCCTTGTTCGCTTTCCTGGCCGCTCCTTTCGCTTTCCTGGCCGCTCCTCCGTCGTCACTGTCGCTGTCGCTGGATGAGTCATTATCCTCAAGCGGGGGTGGACCGTCGTCGTCATCGTCGCCCAATTTCTCCTTCTCTTTCTCTGCCTTTTTCATCTCAGCCTTTGTCTTGGCTCTAAGCTCCCTCTCCATCTCGTTCCACTCATCAAACTTCTCCTTGATTCTCCGAGGCTCATTCTTGAACGCCTTCACCAGCACCATCAAACTACCCAGCTTCGACGATGGGCACCCAGCAAGGTGCTTCTCAAACAGAGCCCTGTCCTCAGCAGATTGGTCCTGGGCCTTGTGCCGAGCTTCTTTCTCTCTGGTCAAGCGAAGCTTTTGGGCGGTCATGGTATCGTGGTCGGAGATGCTATTGCTATTGTTGTTCTCATTACCGATCAGGCCAGGGAGATCTTCATCATCAGAGGAAGAGTTTATTGTAAGGGGGGGTGGGGTTTTCCCAACACCGCCACGTCCTTTCTTGCCCATGGTCTACCGTAAGCTGAAGGGGGAACAATGGCACAAAATAGAAAATTGGTGATTTCAGATCATTTGGAAAAAACCAAAAACTTTTCTTTTTGTCTCCCCGCTTTGTCCAGGGTAAAAATCCCACAAAACACTTCCCCCCCCTTGGCCCTCATCATGGACTCAATCGAATCCCAAACCCTCTCCCAGCTTCAACAGCTCGTCCCTCTCCTCTCCCAACTGCAGCAAACGATCGACAACTCTGCCCCATCTGAAACACCACCGCCGACCTCCCTCCCCGCCCCTGTGTCGATAGTCGGCATCAGAGCGGATATTTTCCAGAGCTATAACTCGGACCTACTGAGGCTGATCAAGCTTCGTGTCGCAAACGCTTCGAGCCTATGCTCCTCGTCCTCCTCCTCCTCCTCCTCCTCTTTGTCAGACACCAAGGCCCAGCAGGCCTCCCTAATCCGCCGCCTAAACGAGCAACGAGTCCTCTTGGAGAAGATCCGCCCCCTAAGCAAGCGGGTTCAGTACTCCGTAGACAAGCTCGTTAGTGAGAATGGGGGGAGCGAGTGCTCCATGCTGGATTTGGAGAAGAAGAAGCACGGGCCGAGGCCTGCTGCTAAGGGAGTTTCAGCTGGGGGGGGAGAGAGGAATGATGATAATGGGGACGATGGCGACGACGGCGACGACCTGAAATCGGCGCTAAAAACGATGAAATCCTCCTCGGCCTCAAGGTCCCTAAAAAAGCCAAGCTCCTCCTCCTCCTCCTCCTCCTCCTCCTCCTCCTCCTCCTCCTCCTCCTCCGCCCCCTCAAGCACTTCCGCCTACCAACCCCCAAAACTAAACGCAGTCTCCTTCTCCGGCGGAGGAGTAAAGGAGCTCGACTCGAGCGGCAACCCCCTAGACTCGGACGATGATAACAACAACAACAACAACAACAATGGTCGGAAGCGCAAGCTCCGCACCCAGCGTGACTTCGACTCTTTACACGCGATGTCCGACCTTGTCCGGTCCGCGTCGGGAGCTCCTGAGGTAGCCGGCACGGACGGCGTTAGCGAAGGGCGGGCTAGCGGTCGCTACGCGGCGAAGAGTCGGGAGGGCAAGGCGAAGAGGGACGAGGAGGAGAAGACGAAGTTCGAGGAGGAGCGGTTCGTTAGGATCGTGGAGAGTAAGAAGGGGAAGAAGAAGCGGAAGAAGGGGGAGCGGAGTGAGGGGGGGCTGAAGAGTGCGTTTGGGGTGTAGCGCTAGCTGAACCATTTTATTTTTTAACTCTTAATTCTATTCTGTTGTGGAGGGGGCTCGAGCCTCCTCCTCGTCTTCCTCCTCGTCTTCCTCCTCGTCCTCCTCCTCGTCTTCCTCCTCGTCCTCCTCCTCGTCCACCTCCTCCACCACCACCTCCCCCAACTCCTTCCCTCTCCTCTCCCTCTCCTCCCTCTCCGCCTTCTCCCGACTGCTCTCCGCGTGAGTAACAATCCGACTCGCCCTCTTTATTCCCGTCCCCACAGCTTTCAACCCCACAACAGTCTCATCAATGACCGCCTCGCCAGCGTGCCCAACACCCACAACTCCGCCGAAAACTCCCCCCACGAAGGTCTCCCCAACACCGACCACCTCCTGAACGACCGCAACTCCGCCGTGGACGACTCCGCCAACAACTGCGGTCACCCCCCCGACGGCTCCCGCCCCGATCCCACTCGCCATCTCGACGATGCTCGCCCGTTTCCCTCTCCTTCCTGACGTGTTTGTCTGCCCGAGGACGATCTTCCTCTCCTCCTGGATGGTCAAAAGGTCAGACGCGCTGAAGGCGTACCCCAGACCCTTTGGCAGAACAAAGTCGCTCAGCGTTCGGCTGGCGCGGCGGACGCGCTGCATCAGCTCCAGCTCTGCCTCCTCGTTGTTGGCAATATTGTTGCTGGCATTGTTGTTGCCGCCAACTGGCGTAGCCTCAAGCAAATCCCTTATGTCCTCCATCTTACTCAGCACGCTCTTCCTCGGCACCATCCTCGGGTCCGGCGGCGGGTCGAATTTCAATGCTTCCCCCTCCTTCTCCTCGCCCAGATCCCAGCGGCTTATCTCGCCCAGAACGTGGTGGAGCTGGGGCTTGAAGGCTCGCTGGAAGCCCTTGTAGAAGAAGTCCCGAGATCCACACAGCACCAGCACCAGGGGCAAAGTTAGCCAGTAGCTGTAGTTGTTCAACAAGCTCTCGTACACCTTGTAGCCCCTGAAATCTACCTCCATTACGCTGGTCATCATGATTCCCGTGGCGAACCAGCTCCCGACGCTGACAATAATGCACACTAGGCAGAACCACGGGAACTGGTACTGGTTGAGCATCAATTTCAAGTTCGTGACGAGCACCACGAGCGTGAAGCTCGTCGCTCCGTAGTCCCACAGGCTGCTGATCTCCCAGTCGGTTCCCCTGCTGAAGCTGTTCGTCAGCGTGAAGAGCGGGACGATGCTTATAATCAGGCTCTCAACCGTGCCGGTGAACACCCAGCTGCGCCGAACGAAGCGAGGAGTGGGTATGCTTAGCTTAGTAGTGGATGTGGGTGTTGGCAGTAGCCACTTCCACATTTTGTTCGCTCGCTCACCTGAAGAAAACCCTGCTGTTGAAGAAAGCGTCCCTGATCCCGTTGTTGTACAGCTGCGGGTACTTCAGCAGGTACTTCTGGTCGACGTCCGTGTCGAAGATCCCCAGCAGCATGATCGGAAAGCACGTGTAGAGAATGTTGTACATTTGGATCCCCCCCTCGAAGTAGAATTTCTGCCCGCTGAAGCCAGTGTTGAAGGCGAACCAGAACTGAGTTATAGACATGACGATGTTCTTGTAGAAAATGTAGCAGACGAGCTGCGCCAAGGCCAATTATGGTAAAGAAAAGGTAAGAGGGTTGTCTCGAATGGACGCAGCTTCGCTCGCTGCGCTCACTCACTCACCTTGCTCATCCGCCTGTAGTTGTACCGCCCGTGGAGCAACAACAATCGCCTCAAGTACTTGAACTGCGCGATTGCGTAGTCGCTCGCGTTGACGGCCTGCATTCCCTCCTGGCCGCTGATTCCGATTCCAACGTGCGCGGCCTGGATCATGGCGACGTCGTTCGCGCCGTCGCCGATCGCTAGCGTCTTAACCCCCACTACGTTGCTCCGCACCAGCTCAACCATCTGCCGTTTCTGGTCTGGACTCACCCTGCACCCTACCACCGCCTTGCAGTTCTGGGTGAACTGCAACAGGTACGGCTTGATGTCCTCTTCCATGGCTATGATCAGGCAGGGCCCGTCAATCACCAAAGCCCTGGGCTTGATGACGTTGTCCAAGTCAATCTCCGCGCTCATATCCGCATCCTCCATGTCGCTCGCGGCCGTGGCACAATCTTCCTCGTACTCTCTGATGCTATCGATGAGCTTTTTCTTCATTTTCGCCTTGGAGCAAAACTCGCTCCCGGCAATTACAACTGCGCCGAGCGAAGCGAGATTGTGCGCATTTTTAACAAAGCACGAGAGCAGCGAGAGAGCAAAAATAGGCGAGTTAGGTTAGTTCAGTGGTGGATGTAGCAATTTCGCACGGAGCTTCGTACTCTTCTGTCACAAGGCTCACCTTGTTCCATGTACTCGTTCGGCTGCAGCAGTTGGCAGGCGATTGCAATGTTGATGGCGGTTTCCACCTTGTCCCCCGTCAACACCCAAATTTTTATCCCGGCTGCGGCCAAGTCCGCGATGCATTCCGGCACTCCGTCCTGCAGCGAGTGAAGCGTGTTAGTCACAGCTTGTGTGGGTGTGTTTTTGTTTTTTTCGCTCGTGGCTCGCGGCTCACCTGCAGCTTGTCTTCTATGGCGCTCGACCCCAGCAGCACCAGCTTGCACTCCAACACTTCCGCCAGCTTGTCCATTTTGTTTTCCACCCCCATCAGCTTCCTTTCAATTTCAGCCATGTCGACGCTCGCCTCCTTGTATTCGTTGTGCCACTCTTCGAACCACTGCACCATGCGAAGCGAAGTGCATTTTGAGCAACAATGCAAGAGCAAGACGAGCGAGCCAAACGAATAGAGCGGGTTAGTTTAGTTCAGTTCAGTTCAGTTCAGTTTAGTTTAGTAGTGGATGTAATTTTTATGTCTGTAGCCATTTCGCGGGATTCATCGCGAGTATGATCGTCTTCTCGCTCGCTCACCTCCGCGTCCAATACTCGCTTGCAAATCATCAAAGTCCTCAAGCCTTCCTTTGCATAATGTGTCATGTGCTGACACGTCGTCTCCAGCAGCTTCTCCTGGTCCCCCTTCAGCAACGGCACCATCACCGTGTCGGCCCCCTTGCAGTACAGCTCCAAATCCCCGTTCTGTTTCCTAACAACCACGCTCATGCGCTTCCTCGTGCTGTTGAACTCGATCATCTCCAAAATCTCAAATTCCTCATTCTCCCCCGAGGACTTTTTCAAGGTTGCGATTCCGTTCGTTCGATCCACAAACTCGAACCCGAAGAACTTGGCCCCGCAAACAAGCGCCTCGTCGTCCGGGGACGATGCAGACAGCCGAATCTCCCCAGTCTCCTCCACGTGCTCCGGAATCACGGAATGGCACAGCCCCAACACGGTGAAAAAGTCTTGAAGCTGTGTGTGAAGAAGTGAGTGAGTGAGTGAGTGAGTGAATGAGTGATTGTATACTATTTGTGAATAGCTCGCTATTTGCTGCTCACCTTCTGGGCGTGTTCGTCCCCCTTGGCTCCGACCAGGTCAAACCGAATGCTCTGATCGTACCAGTTCACGTGGTCCTGCTTGTGCATCTGGGCATGCTCCCTGGCCATGGCTTCTCCGGCCAAGTCATCCTCGCTGATTTCCTCCCCGTTCAAAAATGCTGCGGCCTGCGCATAATGTTAGTACTAGTAGTGGGCTCGCTTCGCTCTCGCTCGCCGCACGCTCACCTTGGCAATCTCTGTCACGCCCATTCCGTAGCTAACCCCGTTCACGCTGCACTTCCTGAAGTCCATTATGTTGCAGGTGAGAGTGCCCGTCTTATCGCTAAAGATGTGGCTAATCTGTCCCAGCTCCTCGTTCAAAGCCATCGTCCTAACTTTCGTGGGTGTGTCCGTCTCCTGGAGTCGAGATTGTTAGTTTAGTTTTAGTAGTAGGTGCTCACTTCTCACTTCTCACTTCTCACCTCGTGGTAAATCTCCAAATCAGCCTCGATGAAGTGCGCCTGGAAAAATTTCACAGTGCTCATACTAACGTACAGGCTCACCGGGACGAAGTTGGCCATCAACAGAAAGAAGTAGAAGTACTGCACAATACCACTCAAGAAAAACTCGGTCGTTGGGTCGTAGTCAGGGTCGGGAATTTCTACTATCCACCAATCCAACCCTAACGAATCGCTCCATTTCAAGTAGTACGCCTCCTTCATTTTGATTATGTCCCAGACGATCGCCCCAATTGCCCCCAGAGCGCAGACCAAGATCAGGTAGAGCACAATTCTGCGCCGAGAGAAGCGAGGCGCATTTTTAATGAAGGTCGAGCGATACGAGCGAGCCAAACGCATTATTAAGTGGGTTAGCTTACGTAGTGGATGTAGCCATCTTATAGCATTTCGCGCACTTTATCGCGTTTGTTCTCGTCTTCCTCAAAGCTCGCTCGCTTTCGCTCGCTTTCGCTCGCTTTCGCTCGCTCACCTCTTGATCTCCTTGCTTATCCGCTGCTCCAGGCTGGAAATCTTGTTCGGCGCCTCGGTGTTGCTCATCATGATCTTCGTGTCCAGCCCGGTGTTGACCACGACCGCCATGGCCCAGTCGACGTTCCTCAATATGCAACCTCTCAGCAAAACGTTACTGAAATCAATTACCTCCTTCTCCTCGCCAACGAGCTTTATGGTCCCCCTGAACGTGTCAATAATCTTGTTTGGGTGCTCCATTTCAATCTCGCCCTGCGCCGAGCGAAGCAAGGGAGAGGGTTAATTTAGTAGTGGATGTAGGTCTGTAGCAATTTCGAGCTCACCTCCAGCTCGTTCAAATTTGCCAAGCCATCGTTCGTCGTGTTCATGGTGCACTTGAGCGCGCGGCGCATCTTCAAGTTCGTCTCCCCGTCGAGAGACTTCGTTTCTACGTAGGCCCTGCCCTCGGTGATCTCACCCTTCTCCTTGCACGAAATGATGACGACGTCAGCCGGAATGACCTGCCTGTTGTGAATTTGGATAAAATCGCCAACCTTCAGATCGGCCCACTCCCCCTCCGCGATCTCCCTCTTGTCCATGTCGTAGATAGACGTCTTCGAGGCGTTCGCCCGCGCGTCAGCCTCGTGGCGAGCGTAATCCTGCGCCCAGCGAAGCGAGATTGGGCGCATTTTTAATGAAGCGAAGCACGAGCGAACCGAACCGAACCAAACCAAGCGAGCCAAACGAATTGAGTGGGTTAGTTCAGCAGTGGATGAAGCCATTTATGTCTGTAGCCTTTTCGCGGGATTCATCGCGAGTATGCTCGTCTTCATCATGGTTCGCTTCACTCGCTCACCTCCAAGGCAGCGAAAATGCCGTCCACAACGACGACGAAGGACAGAGGCATCAGGACGGTGGGGAGGGACGCAGTATTGGTTATGATGGGGATCGTTTGCATCCCCGCGATGACAAGAAAGTACACGTTGGCCATCTTCTTGTGAGGATTGAAGCACATCGCAAGAAACTTCGGCAGGAAGTTGTACTTCGTAAATTTTGAAGTAGTAATAAAGTTCGAGTTGAATATGAATGTTTGGGGGAGGTTGCCCAAGTGAATATTTCGTGTAGGTCGTTCGTCCAAGTCGTGCTGAGAAGGGTTTGGCCAGTTGCCTGGCAATGAGGGAGGGAGGTCCTTGCCCCCAACCATAGAATTTCGAGGAGAGGAGTTGGAGGAGACCGACATCTTGTGTAGGTGCTGATATGAATTTATTTTCTATTAGGAAGGAATGCCTATGCTACTTTAAATAGCATAGATTATATATCTTGGTCATGATTAGCTTGGTCGTAGAAGTGAGGTTAGGAGGTAATATATTAATTTTCAAGGTTTTTCAAAGCTCAAATCAAGCGCATTCAAGATATGGCCGACCATGCCAACCTTGCTGCATTTCTACTCGCTCGCAAACATGTCAGAAGAGCGAAACCAAGTGGCGGAGGATAGAAGATTAGAGCGAATTCAAGCAAAAGAAGAGCATGATCAAGCCGCGCAATTTCTTCAGATGCAGCTGATACAGCGGGGCGAAGAACAGGCTCAAAGGGAAGTAGCTCACCTGATTGACTTGAAGGAGCTAAGTGAGCAAAAAACTGCTACATGAGATCAGCCCCCTCAGTCAGTTCGGCAAGAGGAGAAACCGCTAGCTCATCGTCATCTAAACCGGTGGCGACCCTGGCGTCGACCATAGGCGAAATTTACCGACTAAGCGAGGGGGTTAAACGAATGATTTAGAGATGGTGGATCAGTGTTGTTTGTTCTTTTAGGGAGTTGGGTTTGTTGCGTTGTGGCCTTCGCAGCAATGATCAAACGCGAGTACTGGCACACATTCTGCGACACACAAACAGCGTGGCAAATGGTCATTTCGATATTACAAGGCACCGACAACCCGTTTAAAAGGATGAATGCGATCTTCACAACACCTGGTTCACACCCGGTTTCATAGAAAAAAGATACCCTCGGAGTACATTCCAGAGCGCAAGGTTGCCGAGCTGGGGGGGGCACAGAGGAGGAGATCGAGTGTCGGGAGAGTGAGAGAGTTTGTGAAGATGATAAATAATGATAAGTTAATCGAAATTTTAATGCATCTATTCCTCCTCTTCCTCCTCCTCATCATCATCCTCTTCGTCAGACAAATCCAGCGAAAAATTCTTGGCGTTCCTCTCCAACATTTGTATAGTTTCCCTTGCCTTGTCGCGCTTGACCTGCCTCTCCAACTTTCTAGCCTTCTCCTCAACACCCCTCTCAACGCACAGCCCCTTCCACTTCCTCATGGCCTTCCCCAAATTATAGTGAATTGTGTTCACCATAATTAGCCGCATTACATTTCGTGACTTTTGGATTTTTTGCAAAAACGAAATTTTCTGTCTCCAGACATTCCACGCCTGCCGCTGCTTTATAGCCCAATGTTTGGTCCACGTCTCAAACGCCCGGCTGACAACCTTGTTGTTGTTCTGCTCACAATAACCGGCAATTTGTCGCTTCAAAATGCCAATGGCTTCGTCCTTCCGATCAATGACGGCTTTTGCATCGAGGAGGAGCTGACTGTGCATTTGGAGCTCCTTCTGAAGCTGCACCGAGCGAAGCGAGGTGCATTCATTTTTACGAAACAAGAGCAAACAAATTGAGTGGAATAGTGTTAGTTCAGAAGTGGATGTAGCCATACATAAAATTAGATCTGTAGCCATCAATTTCGCGGGATTCGTCGCTCGAGTCTCGTCTTCATCAAGGCTCGCTCGCTTCGCTTCGCTCACCTCGCCAATGTTGCTGGACAGACCCGCCTTCCATGATTTGTTCTCTCGCTCTGCGTGAGCAGCCCTCTCCCTATTGATCTGGCCAACCCAGTGGTTCAGGCCGTCCTGCAAAAACGCCAAATACGAGCCCCCAATCATCCTCGAAATGAACAGTCGTAAAAACTTCCTCTGTGACTTGTACTCGACCCACTGCACCACGCACTTGGCGCAGCTCGAGAGCTGGATCCTCTTGAGGAATTTCTCCATCACCATTCGATCGTGCTGAGCCTTGTTTTCGGCTGCAATTTGGATTTGAAAAACCTCGAACCACTTGAAAAACCCAGCAGCCAAAAGAGCGTTGCCGACCCTTCCCAGCACTCTGAACGCGACCGTTTTGATTCTCCTGCTTTCTTCCCGGAAGCTTTGCCAAGACAGAAACGCCTTCGAAACGACTTGGTTCTGCATTCGTGCTCGAAATTTTGAAAGAATGTGCCTCTCCCTCTTGCTGCGTCGACTCAGGTTAGTGTGTAATTTATGCTTATAGTTTACGGTTTTGAGCTTAGCTGCTCACCTCTGCTTCACAAACAACGCCCAAAAAAGTACAACCTTGCTCAGCGTGCTGTTCTGCAGCTTTTGCAGAAATCGGCGGAGAATGAGCTTGTTTTTCTTGTTCTCAACTACTGTCGATTTCCAACCAAAAAAGATTGCATAAATTTCTAGATTCTTCCACTTCTTCACAAATCTGTCCAACTTGATTTTGTCTTCAATCTCGCTTTTTGTCCAAACAATCCAAGAGTTGAGCGTGTTGATCAGGCACTTGTTTTGCCACATCTGGATCATGCTCTTGGCTTTGGAGAGCGCCAGATTTTGCGTCTTGTCCTCCAGCAACAATAGCCTTGCTTCCAAGAGTTGGATTCTTTCGTCCTTGTGTTGAAGGAGGAGAATGGTTTCTTGTAAAGAGTGAGATTTTACTTGTGCGCGCCACATGCGGAAGGCCGATCTGGTAAAATCGGAGTCCATCGGTCCGAAGTATCGGTTGAGGAGCCGTCGGGTTTTTACTCGTTGGTTTCGGTTCACCGCAAGCAACTCGAAACAATTCACCAAGGCCTTCTTCGTAAGTCTATTTAAAATCCTCGTGATGAGCTTCTGGTTGCGCTGCTCTTGCCTTTCCTTAATTGCAGTCTCGTCCGTTGCGTCCTTCAGCATCATCACTACGCGCTTGAACTGCTTGAAGCCGGCAAACAAGTTTTTGTTGACGAGCTTGTTGAAGATTTTCAAACCGAGCCTTTTCAGTTTTTTCCGGTCAAGCAAAAAGCTAAGCCAACTGTTGAAAGACCTAGAAACGCTTTGGTTGAGCATCCTCGCCTGCGCCGAGCGAAAAAAAAAATTGAGTGGAATAATGTTAGTTTAGTAGTGGATGTAGCCATACATAAAATTAGATCTGTAGCCATCAATTTCGCGGGATTCGTCGCTCGAGTCTCGTCTTCATCAAGGCTCGCTCGCTTCGCTCGCTCACCTTGAACTTCGTCAAGATGCGCCTTTCGCTGTGAATGGAAGCCAGCATAGCGCTCCAACTCTTGAAGCACCGGAAGACTGTTCCATTCAGCATTTTGCTCTTGAATTTTCTCACGACATTCTTGTAATTGGCTGACTTCCTTCCCCACGTCTGCCACGAAACGAAAATTTTGTTAATCAGCGTTTTGTTCCACCGGAAAATCGACAGCTGGACGATTCTACTCTGCAGCTCGTGGAGCTGCTGCTTCTCCATCTTTTGCTCGACTTGCTGTGACGCGACTTTCTTCTGCAATTCGCTAATTTCCAACTTGAGCTTCTCAATTTCTTTAATCTGGGTCGTGTAGCCGTCGCTGTAGGTTTCCTGCTGCTTCTGAGTTTCGTTTAGGTTCGTCTCCAAAAATGCCAGAGTGCTCTCTAGTTCGATAATGTAGGTTTGCTGGGCCGGGAGGAAGGAGTAAATTTCTTCCGCTCGGCTCAACTTTTCTTGGAGGGTAGCAATCTTGGCCGCCTGGAGAGTGATAGTCTGTTGCAGAGGAGTCATTGATGCGGAAATAGAATCGTTATCCTGAAGGACTTCTGACTTTATTACGCGTAGGTTTGCCATCGATTGCACGCACGATAGCTGGAGCTCCTTAAGTCTGTGGATTGTGCTGTCCGCATGGGTATTGGATTTTTCATTTGTATTTGAATTGGGACGAGATGTGGGTCGGGGTTGGACTGGGGGATGGGGCGGGGGGCGAGGGGGGCTGTTAATATTATTCAAATTGAAATGGTACGCCCGCTGTTGTTGAGATGATGCCATCATCGCAACTCGATCCTGCACCCATCCGGTGTGGTTTTTATTACTGTTGTTGCTGCTGTCGAAGTTCGCGAGCATTCCCTCAGATAGCCGAGGCCCATTCTCGTCGTCATCATAAGAGTGCGAGTGCGAAACCCCGTTAATCAGATCCATCATATCATGCTTATCAGACTGATTACCAAATGTGGATAAGTTGGACGATTGAACATCATTGAAGTCAGAGTAATTTTGTTGTGTGCGAGGTTTGTCATACGGGGTGAAGAACATTAGTTGTTGCTGAGGCGAAGGCCTTGCGTGTGTGTACATGGAAAATTTTAACAAATATTTTTGAGTTTATAATTTTTATGTCAACGGCTAACAAACAGTGCTGCGTTCTCTATTTTGTTGTTGCATAAACTACTACCACGGAGTTGCCTTTCCACTCCTACCCAACCTCTCTGAACCTCTCTGAAGTTCCACCACTTCCCTGCTTTAAATCATGTTCAAAAAGAAGAAGATTGAGTTTGTGCCTGATGGCGATGACTATGCTGACGATCCGTTCGTGTACACCACGCGGCGCGGCTTGACCCACGAGAAGCTGGCCCGCCACTGGAAGGTCCGAGCTTCCAAAGGTGGGGACGTGAAATCCCAAATGGACCGGCAGTTTTCTCCCTGGTTCCTAGAGAAGGAGAAGGAGAAGAACATCGAGGACGACATGACTTGGGGCCAAATCTTCAAGCGTCGCTTCAAGCTCTACACGATCAAGTTTTTCACCACATCCTTGTACGACTACGTCTACCTCCTTCTCCTCTTGGCCATGGTAGTTTCAATCCCGGCGTACGAGGCGCAAATTGGCGTCGACCGCCCAACAATAGCTCTCCTGCCCCAGGCGATGACGCTCATGGCCGCCATACCCGTTGTCGGAGCGCTCATTGTCAAGTTTTTCATGTTCAATTTCATTTCAACAAATTGCAGCGAGAAACAGGTACGATTTTGGGGACTTTTTTTCTTCATCACCTTGAAGGTTACGCATTTCCAGAACGATATTCTTCCCAAGATGAAGTTTAAAATCCCGCTGAAGATGAAGAAGAAGAAGGGAGCAGGCGGCGGCAGCAAGGTAGTGGCGGAGGGGGA